>JALPQI010005342.1:0-68402 GCA_025490895.1 Thaumatotibia leucotreta | reverse complement strand
TGATATTTCGGTTGCTTGACTTCAAAGGTTCAAACAATTTTTTGGTCAATTTTCTGTTAAAGCCACAAATATTTAAGTGCAATTAAAACTTGCAGCAATACCTTAGAAGTGTAAATTCGGCTAAGGATTTATTAGATTGCAATATATTTAGTATGTATTTATATTTAGTATGAACCGGGTTTAGCATAATAAGCCGTGTGGTGACGGCAATAAGAATATATTTGTCACCACTCCAACTCTTCCCGCGGGTGTCGTAAAAGCCGACTAAGGGATTAAAGTGTCACTGACCATCCTTTGATACAAGATTGATGATGGGCAGCAGCGTCATCATAGTGGACACAGGACACATTACTGCGATCGCCAATCCGTTCGGCCAGCGTGGCGATTATGGGCATTTACCTCCTAATGCGTCTATACGCATAGTTAATAGGAGAGGCCTACGTCCAGCAGTGGACTGAGATAGGCTGATGAAGTGAAGATGAACCGGGTTACTCACGTAATTTACGTCGGTAATTGCTCGACATGTTTCTATTCATTTAGAGGATCCTCGTCATGAAGTACCCGTGACCAAAGCCCGATGTGTGTATTTAGTAGGTACCTACTTACTTTTAAGAACAAATAACAAAACTAATTGTTAGAATATTTAAATTAAAACTTGAACTTGTTTTACTATTTAGTCCAAATAAGTTTGTGTAAGAAAACTTTAACTTCCGTTAGATAACTTTAACGATGAAAGCGTATAACAAGTAGCGGCATAAAAACTTATCGATAACAAGTTTTCTCTAAATATACATTTAAGCGTAAAGTTCAAGTTTCTGCTTCCGATAAACCTTCACTTAAACAGATTAGATAAGGGAGACCGGCAAGTGTTAGCCAGAAACAGATAGTGAATAGTCAACGGCAAAGACAGCTATGCGCGCAGGGTGCCAAATATATGTATACACAACCCTATCATTATTGCTTTGCTGGTGGTAGGACCTCGTGCAGGGTCCGCCCGGATCGCTACCACCGTCTTACCCGTTAACCTGACGCTAAATAGTTAGTTTTGTGTTCCGGTTCGGGGGTAAGATAGCCAGTGTAATTACTGGCATTGATAGAGGCAATCCATCTAAGTCCACAGGGTAGAAAGCGCATAGGCGATTTTTAGTCACTATGTTCATGGGCCGCAGTTCCTGCTTTCCATCATGTGGGCTGAGAGCTCAGTTGTCTACCTAGGCTTAGCAACATAATTATGTCACGCGTTAGTGTCTTAATATACAGGATTTTTCAAGTAAAGTCAAACTACTAACCGTTGCCCGCATTTTTTGGCCATAACTATCTTACATTTTTCTACATTGACCAATTTATTTTTGCGATACAGCGAGGGCCCATAACTTCTTCCCACCCTGTATAAGTCTACGTGAGTTTAACTGTTTTATTATAATTTTATTTAGTGTCAATATGTCTCACAATATTTTAATTTTTATTAATCCAATAAATGGGAAGGAATGGAAATGGGAGTATAGTAGAAAAATAGGTATTTAAATGAACTATTCCTTTCGCTTTACAAGGCCTAGAACTAATTGGCACCCTGTGTGTAGTATATATCCTGTTACATTTTGATTTTTTGACAAATTAAGGGTCTATTTCACCAGCCAAATATAAGTATATATATTTTTTATTTAATTCATTATCCGTGTAATAACTACGATTACGATGCCTTCCCTCATCTCCAACCACGGTAATGTATTTAACCCTTAAACCCTCGGCGATAAACGCCGCGCGACTTTATGCCCGCGCACGGCGATATTTCACTATCGCAGCGATAAAATGCCTGCACGACACTTATTTATCTTTGGGCATCTTTTTATTTAGCACTTTATCACTCTTATTTAGGAACGTGATAAATTTGAGGAGTTTAAGGACGTGTCGGATTGTTTTATAAAAAAAGAGGCTGTGATATGCGGCTGATAATGTTCGGGCCATATCAAGGTTTTTGATTTTTTGTAAATTGAAGCTTAACACATTTTAATGTTTAATCAGGATTTTTTATAAAGGTTTATCAGTAAATATTACATAGTTTAGTTGTAGTAAATATGAAATATAATGGAGAATCATATCACCGTCTATGACTTATCTATTCAAGTATTCATGTTTGTTACCAAAGGTCCGACCGAGATTCTCGGCCGCGAACTAAATTGTACTGGTCTCGGTCTCGGCCGAGATAAAACCCATAGTCTCGGTCGGACTTTATTACCAATTACAGCCACAGTTTTCTGAATTTAAACACACTATGGCCATAAAAGTTCCCAAATAATATATCCAAAAAATATGGTATGGCTCCGAGTATGATATAGTTATCATAAAATACATCAACATAAACATTTAATCCAAATACCATAATTTTGTTGCTCTAAGTGAACTTTATCTAAATGTACTTATTATGTCCTAAACTTGCCCCCGTTAAGAGCTTCGCCCGTATTAGAAATACACCCTGTATATAGGGAAACTAATGAACTAATGATGCCGGTGACGCTAAAAGACCTAAAAGTATAAATGTCATATTTTCATTTTATTAAGGGTTATATAGTTTTACCGTTTTCGTGAGAGGCACGAACTATAAAATTCTCTTTAAATGGGCTATTCCATAATTGTACGTCAAGTGCTGTGCGGCCGGCACCGGCACACTTTGCGGCGTAATTTGCCGTCATTAAGCGGAATCGACTCGCCCACCGATAATTAGGTGTTCCGGGCCACATTAGCACAAAAAGGTGTTATACTACTTATACTCAAAGTAAGCCTTTCTGTATTAAAATCTCATGTGAATGACGCCGCCGAAAACATCGTTTAGTGCGCGTAATTGCATACCCGACACGTCAGATTGTATTTTTCAACCGACTTCGAAACAAATGTCCTCAATGCTCGTCGCATTGAAGGCTTTAAAATATATGTTACTCAGAACTTCGTCATTACTGAACTGTATTAAGAAAAAAACAGTCAACGTATATTTGTGATAGTTTTAATACAAGTCGGTATCAATTCAACGAAATAGATTTTTTTAACGTTTAATGTAGTTGTTCTTTTTTTTAGTTGGAATAATTAACGTCTTGCTGTGGTATCACAAAAATAAATCATTAAAATCGTGGTAAAATTGACTATAACTTGGGTAACATCATGACGGGTATAAAAGTTTTTTTCTTGCGACACGCAATTTCTTTCAAGAAAGAAAGTACTTGAAGATTATCCGAAGTCCAACCATATGCTGCATAATTATTATTATAACAAGCCTTAAATGCTGGGTGCTAAAAGTTCCCAAGTTTCAAGATGCCAATGTTGCCACGTTACGTGTTACAATGTAGTTTATGCTTTTGTGAACCAAAATCGGTAGTCGTTAATTTCGGTAATTCTGGCCTTTTTCACCCGATTGATTACCGGTTAACCCGACACTGAAGGGTTAAATTACCACAACAAAAGGGTTGGTTTTTGCCTACATCGCTTAACCCTCGACTGACGTGTTAATTTTGTAATAAATAAAGGAATTCTCAACAAGCCTTTTGTTACCCGTTCCTTATTGTTAAGGAGATTGAAAACTAATTTTATTTTCACCTGACTATTAAAATAAATTGGGTTTTGAGAAATTGTATCGTTAAATTTTACAATTAGAATCGGTTCGGAAGTATTTGATTGTGTATTAGACCTCACTTATATGTTGATTTATAAAAAATGTTGTACCGTCGTCCAAGATTTAAATAAGACTTTTTTGGTATTTCTGGAATTTAATGAACATAAATACGTATACATTTGCACATTACGCGTAGAACCGATGGCCGTTGGGGCGGGAAGGTTCTCGAGTGGCAGCCACGTACCGGAAGGCGCAGCGTGGGTAGGCCCCCCACAAGGTGGACTGATTACCTGGTGAAGCTCGCAGGAGTCCGCTGGAATCGGGTGGCACAGGACCGGTCATTGTAGCCATCTTTGGGGGAGGCCTATGTTCAGCAGTGGACGTCTTTAGGTTGACATTACGATGATGATGATGATGATGATGAATACTTATATATTCCATAATAAGGGAGAATGTAGGAAAAAAACAAAAAATCAACAAGCTTTTTACAATTAAATAGTTAGTAAATTTTAAGTTTACAATGAATTTTCATAGGAATATTTCGAAACTTTAAAGTAATTCTTCATCAATATACTATGCTAGACTAGTTTGATTAGCGAGCCAGTATATTTAAATAATTGGGAGTCTGTTAAGTATTTCTCCGAAATCTCTATACATCTTGTAATACGATAATATCGCGCATGGGCACTGAAAATGTGTCCTCGCAATTTTCCACCGCCGATTCCCTTCAACGGCACAATCCTGCTCTTTCTGGAAGAGGCCTATGTCTAGCACTGGACGTATTTTCAGCTGAAGTGATGAGTCCGGTCATCTGTAGGTTGTAACCTGTCGCCAACGTTGAGCTCGCATACCGAACCACTTCTTGCCTTTCTTTCTCCTGGCTATATTGCCATATTACCTAGGGCCCAGTAGTCCTACCGCCAATTCCTAAGTTCGCGGCCATTTAGAACAAAACTGACACAACTCAACACTCTCAACAGCGATTTGTTTGAGCATTAGGTCACTTTCGTTCTCAAGGTGCGATTTCCACCACAACATTATATTTTGTGTTTTCAAAGCGTCCCGATTCTCTGCTTTAAAGTCTTTTTCAACATGTAGCAGATGCACTGCCACGATCCTGATTCCCAAGTCAATACAGGGTGCCCCACAGGCCCATTAAAAGGCAAATTAAAAGTAGATGGCTCACTGGCACGTCGCGCGCACGTGCACGTCACGCAAGCAGTGTGCCATCTAATATGACATTTAGATACGCTACAACGCGTACGCCACGCACACGCGGACGCAACTGGTGTGGCTTGGCTTTTAAACCGAGGCCGATCGAATTGCAGCCTACATTACATTCTCAAAATACTACCTTGATACATTTGGAAGTGTTATTGGTGAGTCAGCATGATGAATGTGTCGGTATCTAATCCCACACACGATCAATTAAGTCGCGGCGCCCGCGCCGCTCGCGTAATGGCGCTCGCGACAACTATTAGCCGCAATTACTGCGCGTGCGACGCGAGACACGAGCGCCCTGCGGTTTCAGTAGCCCTAAGATGAGGCCTTGTTATATTTACCAACGAATCCATGAGTCCGAGAGAGAGGCAACACTTCGTTCGTGGTTCGCGGTAGGAGCTATTTATTTATGGTCCCGTGTTTGTCGTTTGTCGTTACCTCCGACACGTTCTGACAAGTGTACAGAAGAAAATGACGCGTAGCACGATAAACGGCAAAAACAGGGCCATCATGCCCACTACGTGTTTTAGGTATAGGAAACTACAATTGCTACATGAATTTATTCAAGAACTTTTCATGCTTTTCGCAGTTACGTGTTCAAATAATTAAAAAAAATTCAAAATATATTTTATTACCTTGGGTTTTATCTCAATGAGATGTTCATGAGACCTTCCAAAAGTAGACAATTTCATATATTCATACATACTATTAGGTACATATTTGTGCATGATGAAGGTTAAGATGAAATACACAACGTACGACGTGGTTCGCGATAGGCCCTCGTTAAGGTATCAACGATAAAGTCTAACATCAATTCACTTATGAATATGATGAGCCTACAGATTTTGTTCAGGGCTTGAGTGGAAACACTTGCCTATCCGCTGTCATCATCATCATCATCAGCCTATAATAGTCCACTGCTGGACGTAGGCCTCTCCTATTAACTATGCGTATAAACGCATTAGGAGGTAAATGCCCATAATCGCCACGCTGGGCAAGCGGATTGGCGATCGCAGTAAAGTGTCCACTATAATGACGCTGCTGCCAATCATAAATCTTTTATCAAATAGTGGTCAGTGACACTTCGATCCCTTAGTCGACTCTTACGACACCCGCAGGAGGAGTTGTATCCGCTGTCGCCTATCACTTATTTACCGCTCGTGCGCCACAAATTGCTTGAATTAGCCGTCCGTTGCACTTAACCATTTATTTGCTGCCAGTTCATTGCTGGTTCGCCGCCATTGCTTTAATAGAAGCTCCAATGTTAGACGCTGGCAATTATGTTCAACCAGAAGATTTACGGCTTTGAAGTCATTTTCTTTTTTTATTTGTATTTAAAGTCGGGAAAATGCAAGAGGTGCCCTTGTTCAAGAACGTCCAAAATCTCTATTTGATTATTATTGGTGTACCCTTATCTGAAAATTTGACACAAGCGTTTTATAGTAAAACAAAACATAAATTGGCTGATATAATGCCTTTGAAGTTTAAGGAATCTCTCGTATTCCTATACGTATATTTATTTTATATTATTGTATTATATAAAATAAATATACTTAATGTATTAGGGAATTTGTTAGTGAGCATTAAATAGAAAATTAATTCACTGCACGACGTGTTTTCACAAAACTAATCAACTAAATGTTATTAAGATAAACGAAAAATTAATGTAGGAATCAAAAGTAATTTATAATGGTTCGTTTTTATGTGTGTGCATAAAATTGCAATATTATAAAAAAATGTACAAATACTCATGTGACGCTGTATTCATCTAACCCTAATAATGATGTTCCCTTAAAGAAACATAATCACTAAGCAAAATTTTGGACACCGGTTGACCATTCTCGGAGATATCGAGAAAGACATTTATAAAAAAAACAGGCGAATTGAGAACCTCCTTTATTGAAGTCAGTTAAAAAGTAAAACTTCGTAGCTACCTTTTTTGAGCGTCTAAATTAGAATCGAAGTAAAACAACCGCCCACCATTCTCACAAGACCAATCACATAAAATTTAATAGTTCAAGCTCTCACTTCCCAAAAAGTAGTTTTATTACTCAAGTAGAGCGAGTCGAATCCTTAATTAAAACTTCAGAGTAATAACAACACTTTTTTATCCAAAATTGTTATTATACTTGCCGCAAAACTCACAACTAAGAGCATACGCTTATCTTTTTCACTCTTACCTGAGGCTCACAAGTGTAATAGTGATAGCATGAAACCTTCAGCCCGCAGTCGTACTGAAACTTCACTGCGTTGGTATTCAAAATAAAGCAAGTGTGATAACGAGGGTTCGAGAGTGATTATCGCCTCACGCCCCTCAGTGTAACCCTCGCCTAATGACCTCAGTCTCATTAACATCAACGATGATAAAAAAAGAACTATGTTGTTTTTTATACCGCGGTTAATATCAAGAATAAGAACAACATGGATGCAGCATGCGCAGCATGCCTAGCCACGAATGCCATTCCGTAATCGTGTACGATAAGCAATAAGTTTGGGGGAGGCCTATATTCAGCAGTGGACGTCTTTCGGCTGACATGATGATGAAGCGATAAGTCACGTGACCATAATAAGGTATGAAAATGGTCACGTGACTTTTCGTACGAATCTGTCGTTCTGATTCTGATGCATTTGTTACTTGTCGCTTACCGTTACGATTACAGGAATGGCATCTTGGCTAGGCCTGCAGGAACGAACTTTATGGCGTACTATGGTGAAGGCTGTACTTCTGTGGCTGTCTATTTAGTCACAGAAGTCACAGTCTAACTGCGACCATATATAACATGGACGTCTAATGCCAGCTCCAAAATGCCCCCAAACACAATTGTTCAATTGTGCCAAGATGGGCAGGAGATAGCGCTTTTCTTAACACCACGCATATTTCGGCGCAACATCTTTGACAAATTTTTATAGAATATACCCAATCAAAACTTTGACGGACTAATCACAACTATTTTTAAATGGCGGTTTAAGTTTTTTTAGGTTGACACTGAAATTCTTTACCGTGATGCATTAAAGAGGGGGGTGACACTTGTCAACTAAAATTCAGGACCGTTTTTAAAAGGCAATTTAGTATGACGTGCGGCTTCTATGTTTTATTTGTTCGTAGCAGTCAAAGGACAACAGAAAATGTACCAAGACAAGGCTTCAAGGCTTTTTTGAGTATTTTAATACACGGGGAAGGTACTGGCGGCAACATAGGTAACTAAACATTTACTATCCGCTTTATAATTATGTATTGTCGGTACCTAATAAAGGGCACTAGTGGTCACTTTACCGTGTCGGCGTTTGTACGTATATTCAATGGAAACTGATGAAAATATAAATATCTAGTCCTCAATACAGGTGTAACCTAGTGCGGGCGCCTCTGGTAACTATAGGTACATTGTAAAGCTTTTGGAAATAAACTATTCCTATTACTAAATTATTGTACCTCGTGCCATAATATTAGTCATGTCAATATACTCGTACACTAAGTTATTCTGGATAAATATTTTCTTTTTCTTTCATTCATTGATTAAGTAGTTGGTACCTAAGGTGCGTTATTTTATTATTACAGTAGTAACTCCAATATTATTAATATTCTTCTATACTTCCAAGAGTTATTATAACAAATGTATTTTATGATACATAGACTCTTTGAAATCATCCGTACAAAACGCGAATTTCCTAAGGAGGCAAATATGTAGGTACTGTAATATTATTACTTATTACATATAAGTTGGCACAAAGTAGTAAGTCTTCAGTAAAGCGCGCTAGTTTCGTAAATTCAGAATTGGATTAAATCACAACTTATAACTTATAAGTTGGTACAAAGTAGTAAGTCTTCAGTAAAGCGCGCTAGTTTCGTAGATTCAGAATTGGATTAAATCACCGCCGATCCAATAAGATAGTCTTATTGGGCTTTACATCTGGTTCAGTGGGCGAAAACAAAGGCTTTGCGGCCGAAACGTAAATATTTGAACATTATGTTGATCTTATCGACCCTATTGTCCTTTAATGAAGTGAATTCTGTGACCATATAAATGTCAAACAATGCGGACTCGCGCACTGTTTCACTTTCGACAGAATTTACGGTCAAGTGACTTTAAAAATATAGTGCACTTTATTTCGTCTTATTTAACCAAACGACTTTTTTATGTGACAAAGGTAGACAACTGAGCTGAAAGCAAGAACTGAGGCCCATGGACATAGTGATCAAAAAATCGCCTATGCGCTGCCTACTCTGAGGACTAATATGGATTGCCTCTATCTATGCCAGTAATTGCGCCGGCTATCTAACCCCCAAACCGAAACACAGCAGTGCAGTGATTCTGCTTTGGCGTAGATTTTGAGTGTTTTTAATACGTTCAAGATTTGAATGCCAATTTAAAATATATGGCGTCTCAAAAATTTAAATGTCAAAATAAATCAATGGTAAGTATACCTACCCCAGTCAAAGCTGTCGTCAATCTCATTAAAATGCAAGAATGCTAACATATTACTTCATGATGATCACATTTTTTTGGACGGCTGATTATGGAATTCCTATTAATGGTCTTACAAATTGTCACTGCAGGGTCGCGTTTTATAAAGTTACAATTTACAATTTCGCTGTTTGCCTCTCTTTCTAGCCAATATGTGCGTGCGTTAGAGAGGCAAACAGCGAAATTGTAAATTGTAACTTTATAAAACGCGACCCAGGCGTAAACTATGGTTGCGCTTACCAAGTTAACGTGTAACATGACATAATGATTATAGCATTTTACTACAACGCGTGGCATCAATGACCGTAGTTATACAGAAAGCGATCAACTCTAAAATTTTGTCAATCTGACTTCAACTTTGATATATTGAGTTTGGTCGTCTACTTTGACAAAAAATCGAAGTTAGTAATTTTCTGCATAACTATGTCAAATAGTCGTCACTATTTGACACTTACTCACGTGTTTCAACCCAATGAAGTTGTTACTTTCGCATTAACCTGCAGGCCTAATCAAGATGCTGTTTTGTAATCGCATATGATAATGATAAGCGATAAGTAATAAATGTATGAGAATGACAGATTCGAACGAAAAGTTACGTGACCATTTCCATACATTATGGTCATCTTGACTGAGGCCTGCTGTTGTAGTAAACGAATCGAACAAGTCAATAACAACGTGAACCCAATCATGTACAGAGGTCAGCCTTTCGGATACAGCATGATAATGATGATGGATGAAACGAAAAAGCTACAGTAATAATTCACGCACCTCACGGGCATAATCTTACGAAATTCATCATCCAATCGCTCATACAAATGCAAAATCATCTGACCTTTTTTTGTTCACCTCAATTAGAAATGATTTTACCTGCGATTCGGTTAATTGTTCAACAACCCCTAAAATTCCGCCCCCACCGAAATCTAATCACTTCAATATTTACTTCAACTCAACTGCGGTCATATTCCCTTGAGGATAGAGTCTATTATGTAGAGGTAGGGGTTTATGAGCAGTAAATTTATGTTTGTATAAAGTGCTCGTACGGTTTGGGTGACGCAACAAGTGTACAGGCAACAAAAGAAGCGATTAGGGATGATTTATACATGGCTTTTATTTTCCACCCCCGATTTCTGTTCTACTAATGCTGTAACCGAAATTCCCACAGTCGAATAGTAGAGAGCTTGCTAAGTTTTTTCTGGAATGATATATTATTATCTGGGATGGGAATACATATTACATTAAATAGTACCAATCTACGTAATATACATATAAGTGATATATTCCATATACTATTTAGTGTAAATTACCTTTAAACTTTAGTTACAATACAAGTAGATTAGGTACCATACTTATTATCCCATCAGTGTGTGCATATAGTAAGTTTATCTAGTAATATACTTACTGTATTACGGCCTAAGCACAGATGACTATCATAGTTACATAAATGTATAATAGAAAATATTATATATGATACGAGCATTGTGATTAAAAATAATAATTTAACCTTGTAAGATAAAAGTACTTAGGTACCAATGCTAGACTGCATTGATTTATTTTGACATTTGGTACCTACCAATGCTAGACATTAGACAACTTAGCGTCCAATGAATTGATGACACCAATACATATAATATATTCTACTTTCATTACCTACGTCAGACTGGAGATGCCATGTGCTTAGGTCAGTGACGAGCAATTATACGTTTATCTAATTTTCTCGGTCCCTTTTATAGCGACTATACTAAATTATTCATAAAAAGTAAATCTTACCTACTAGGTAAGTATAAAGATTCTGCGTACAGTTATAAATTTATAAGCTCTTTAATAAACTTGTCGTAAGACATTAATTGTGAAATCTAACGAAATCTAACTTGATACATTTATGGCGATATTAGTCAGGTAATACCAAGCCTCCATCCAGCCTCTTTCCCAGAGGCTGGGGACGAAACCCGGACCATCCCAATTAATACGCTATCTGCTTGTATCTCACGCTTTTACAATATATTTCACAGCCCACAGGCGTCTTAAAAACACAAATCCGAAATCGCATTAACCGCCCTACCTGCTTTCAAAAGTTTCATAAATTAAAGCATAACAAAGCCGAAAAATTTGACCCCAGCGTGACAAGTGTAGGGGATTGAATAGGGGTTGCGGCCCCCGCTCCCACGCACTTGTCGCGATGACAATACCTCTTCTTAATATTACGCAAAGTGCCTTCTTCAGGTTATTCTTTAGGGGCTTTTGTTGCAGGTTTTTGCAGCTTCTTCAGCCGTGGGAAACGGGACAGGTATCTGGTCAACGTCATCCTTAGAATAAATAATGTAACCGTCAAAATGATGCGTGGCAGAAAAAACTCTTGCGTCGTTACGCAACGTTATGGAATAGTCAAATGATCGTCCCATTACTACAAATTTACAGTCAGGGTTAATTCACGTGTTCTGACTATCTTCATCAACAGAATAATCTTTGGTGCATTAGTAACTCTAAACTACCATTTGATTACTATTCACAACTCGAAACTCCTAAAGCGATGCTGAGCCATTTAATTGGTATAATTTTACGAAAAACCTAAATTCTTCAACCCCTAACAATCTCTCCTAATAATCTCAAAATGGCCCTAATAGTCATTTAATTACAGCCCGAGTTCCACTGACCCCTTTTACACTTGTTTACATCTTCATCCCTCCCCCAAACGCGCTGAGCCATCAAAATGGAACGTTTATATCCAATACCCCATACGATTTATTATAACAAAGCAGAACGATGCCCCGCTTGCCATCTGTCGCGGTTCCGAATCTCGCATCGCCGAAAAAAAGCTCAATGTGCGAGCAACCCTGGGAACCTAGGAGCGCGGAGCATTCCCACGAACAACCCCTCAATTTTCAATAACCAAATTAGCCTTTGCGTTACCCTATTTCGGATATGAGGGAGTCGTGAATCTATACGTTTCGATAAAAAATGTTCACCGTCTCGCTTTATATTGGGTTCGATTCGTATGTTCATCCCCTTCGAATGCACGTGTTCAATGGTCGTATATTTAAGGTGCGCGTGTGTGTGCGCGGATCGCAGCACCTGCCGGCGCGCGCGCACCCCATTGGACGACAGCACTATCACCGCTACACTGATTTCTTTTAAACTTATTTTTTTTGTAATACTCTCTTCGGACACAAGAAAAAAATCTTACATGTTTGGACCGGTACGAGAATATTTTGTGTGTAGGTGGCATTTTATGTTTATTAATTCTTTTAGTAAATGCTAATGAACACGAACTTGGCTTGAATAATTCAAATGGTTGATCGAGAGATAGGGTTAAGTCTCGGGTTACTGACAAAAATCAAAGAGTTGTTTACATTTAATCGTCTCAGATAAACAATAACAACATTATTAAGTTTATCAAAAGCCAATTTATCTATTACGCGCACTTTGCGCAGTGTCAGGTGTCCACGTGACCCGCGTACGCTCGGTTACTCCGGGGTGCCGTTACCCCCGGGTGACCCCGACATGGGAACGAGCTACCCTTCATGACTTAGTGACCCCTGATAACAATCGCATTGTTACAGTTGAGCACATGTTCTGTTTACCCACGGCTCGTGCTTGGCACGTGGACACTACTCAAAATCAATATATCTATTGTTAGGCTTTGATTGGGATTGTGGTTACGTATTTGCATACTATATTACTTAGAAGAGGATTTATAGACTCCATTTAAATTGATAATTAAAATTTAAGTACTAGGGTACACAAAACTACAAAGCTGTTGAAATAAAATATATGCACACCCATATATTTTATTTCAATAAAGAAGGGGTGTAATGCAAGCAACATAAAATATATAAGTTATTTCTTCGTTAGGTTCCTATACTATTGAAGGCTATGTGCAGGTCTTATTTGTGCCAATTTAGTTTCTAATAATGAAACTCGAAATGAAGAGTAGGTGCATATTAATTTTACCCCAATAATTGCAGGATACATATGTTTCACCCCAACCAAAATAATATTCAAAAAATATTTATTTTGGCAATGCATAATATGACTACGTTGCATGGTTAAGTAACTTATCATGTAACTCATCATTACTATTAACATGGACTCATTGGACTTTATGAAAACGTATCGAATAAACCACTTAACTCACCCACACAGACAAGGGAGCTTTTCACGTACAAGGAGCTTTTATGTCGGGGGCGGCGCGCCGGGTATAAAAGACCGGTCGGCCCGAGCAGCCCCACATTCCCGCCTGTGATCTCACTTGCGACACACGTTCTACCTTGCTATCCCAATCTCTCAACATGTCTTACTACGCCAACAACGAATACATCATCGCGACTAACAACTCTATCAACGAGAACAAATACAACAGCGAGAAAATGAAGAACAGCGGCATCAAGGCGCTGCTCAAACCGCTAATGAAGATCATTAAGAAAACCACGAAGCGCAGCGTTCCCGCCAAAACAGTTGAAACTAGCTTCGAAGCTGATGAGAATGCAGCCAATGAAGCGTTGGAGCGCAAGATCTACTCAGAGATGGAGACGTGCCAGCCCGGCGCCGCCTTCCTGGTCTACAACGAGGACTCCTGCGACCTCATGCCTGTAGCCCGTGACGATTTCTACATCCCCGTCCACTTCGCCCGCACTGAAGCTGGCACCTTCTTCTGGACCACCGTCACCAAGACCGAAGCTGACTTCGCAGCAGCGCACTGCTACACCGAATGCCAGACCCCCGAGCAGCAACACCCAGTCTTCCAAGATCGTTGGGTACAAGCCTAAACTCCAACAACACTCGACAATCAGTGTCTTCCGTGAAACCAGTGCTGCCGGTTTCTGCAATCGTCTGTGATGTTAGCTTTAATCTCAAAGGTGCCATATAGATTAGGAATTAGAATTCGGATACTCGTGATAACTCCGAAAGCTTTAATTGTATTTTCGAATCGTGATGTGATATTTTGAAAATATTGTATAACTTAGTAGGTTAAGCGTAGGGTTATTGAAATTGTGATCTTCCTTTACTGAGCTTTAATTTAGGGTGATAGGTAATTTATTGTATACATTGATGTACTGATTAAGACAATGGTTCATGACAATGGTTAAAAATACAAACAACTTAAATGAATTTTATATTTTTCACTTACATCCTTTAAACCCCTTAACACTGAAATGAAAAATGATAAGACAGAATGAAGCAATATAGTTGCGATAACCGCAACTCAGTCTTACAAGTCATATCAGAGGTCGTAGCTGAATCCTGCCTCCGCTTCAATCCATAAGTGGTCAGACGAGATGTTGTCGGCGCGAGCCACAGTTTATACTCGCTATATAAGGTAAAGAAGCTTTAAGAAAAAGGTAGCTAAGCCGAGGCATTATAAACTTTATAGTAAGAGGCTTAATGATTACGTGGGAGGCGGTGTTATCTTGGTTTATCTGTATACCAGTCGGGACGCTAGCGCACGTGCAGAGCCCAAGGCGGCCGCGGCTACTGGTTTTAATGGTCACTTTTTACCGGCTTGGTTTTATTTTGGACGTCAGGCTGACGTGATTAAGTGGACTTTGATTGAGAGATAGATGATATGATTAGGGCAAAAACAATAGGCGCCTGTAGCATTTTGAGTAAGAACTGTTTGCTATATATTGCTTAATTCAAATAGACACCTAAATTTTATTTGTTATACAGTCTAACAGAAAGTTTATTTCATTTGATTTTTTAATATTGTCACAAATTATAGCGGAAATACTAGATCATAATTAAATAAAATGTTGAATAGGTAATTGAATAACCTTTTGTAGAATAATATATAGAATTACCTTTTGTAGAATAACATTTCTAATTATTCGTTAATACATTTCTTAAAATTACCGATTACAAATATGTATCGAACACTTTTAAACTTTTCACCAATTAACCAAATGCATAACAGATACGTAAAAGGTTATTTTAAAAATACCTACTGAGTTATTAAGAATTATTATTCTTATACACATTAAGAATTTTACACGATAACAATATAATAATGATATATAAAAACCAATAAATATTAGAAATAGTAATAAACTCAATAAAAAAAAATGCCTGCCCATTTTATTTGTTAATCAACGAATATAAACTCTACTGACAATGTCGACTCTACCAAATTACTCAACGCATCATCGTAGCGCTTAGTGTTTTTATTTATGTATGTATAAATTTACGGATAGCTATTTATTAACAATTCAATTATAAAATAAAACTATGAAAACGGATAAACTCGCGTATATTAACTAATTTTAACTTCATTCCGACGTTTCGAACACTTTACAGGGTTCGTGGTCTGCGGATGACTGACAATGGAGGAAATTTGATAGATCTACCAAAAATGTTAAAATGTTTGTTAAAATTAGTTAATATACGCGAGTTTATCCGTTTTCATAGTTTTATTTCATGAGTAATCCTCGCGGTAACCGAAGAAAATATTAAATTCAATTATATTAATGATTAAGTACACCCATCTATGATAAGATAAATATATAAGTAATACTACTACTAGTACAGTAGTTGTGTATGACATATGTATGTCTCTATGTAGATTAGGTATCTATATACTCGTATTATACATCGGTAGGTAGTGGTACTCGTACAACTTAATCATTAAAGGTCCACAATTAGTTCAATACCATTCAGTTTAAATACTCAAAAAAATGCTTGCAGAAATAAATACAGTCTATACAGAATACCCATAAACCTACACTAAAAAGTGAGTATTTCTTTCTGCTATTATGTTTAATAATACTATAGTAGTTTGCAAATTAAAAACCACCTCCGAGTCATACCAGTCCCAACATAATAATACTTATTATTGTTTGATTAAGTAATAAAAGTAAATTGTTATGAGCAAGCAAATAAAACTTTAGTCCATGCCAAGCAACCACGCCCACATATTTTTCTTTACATACCTATAACCTAACCTATGTATCAAATAATACTACCAACAAATTCATGAGTCGAACAAGTTTCTAGAAAATAATACAGGATAATAAGCCAGTACTATTTTAATCTACCATAATAGCAAGATAGTTTGCAAGTTTTGCAACCTCCTCAGGCTTTCGTTTTGCGCAATTTAAAAAACCACCCCGAGCTTCGACGAGTCCCAACCTGTTGCGAGAAATATAGCCTCCGACAAGTCAGGACTCGTATCAGAGAACGCATTGTGCAACGCACTCATTCTTAAAGAATAACAAACTATTCTTATTTGGTTGACAAAAGACCGATTACAATACGAACGATTATTTATCGACACACGTGCGTGCGAAAAGCTTTCTCCCACGAACGTGTCGTAACACGCACATATATTTTACTACCTAGTTAATTTAATTACAACAAATGGCAGTCACGGTTTCATAATTAAACCAAACTAAAAGCGGCCGCAATAACTTTCATCCAACCGTCAATTAATCGCACGGTGACAGACTCTCTAGAGATATCGCATCGCAAACTCGATATGCTAATCGCCACGCTATTAAAAAGTAGCCGCGTTATACCGCTAGTCGCCCGTTGTCATAATTACCAGAACTGCGATCTATAATACGTAGGTAGCGATAGCGGAGTGGTCCGGCGTAATAATACCATACGAGGCGCGCTCGAAGGACCCGTGAGAAATTTCGGCAGATGTACAATTCTTGACGCGGGACGACGAGTGAACGCTTATCTTTTTTTCCTTTCGAGTTTTAATAATACGGCGTTCGCTCCGGTATCGACGACGCTGCCCGTGAGTCATCTCGCGATCTGTCTCAGGAACTTTAAGTCGTAAGTCCTGGATGATCAGCCGAAACAACCGACTATTCCATTTTAAAGCACAACGTTGTTACCGCTGCACGTGTTCAATGCAAAGCCTCGGACGCATCGCTCGGGTTAGAAAGGATTTTTTGCAACCCTTATTTTCAATTCCGCAACTCTTGCAAAATTTGGGTTAATTTTTTTTCGGCTTCCAATTTCAAATTCGGAATGCTTTCAAGACACGTGCATTTCAATTGTTACTTTGGAATTTTCGGTGAAATTACTGGACGTCTTACCATAAAAGGTAGCCACGTGCACAGATTTCGAAAACTCGACAGAAGGGTCAATTAAACGGGTAGGCATCTCGTACCCGCGGCAGCTATTGAACCCGAGTAATTATGATCTATAGCTAATTGAAGATTGTGCTCAACTGAGTTGATTAGTTTTCAATTACAATTAAATTGCTATTAAGGTGCTACACACAACATGAACCAGCAAAAGCAATTAGAAGTACATTAACGAAGTTTCTCGTGGTTTATTATGTATTGAAGGCAATTACGGCTTCCATTTTGTTATTTCTTCATGTTTATAGTGTTATTTAGTGGCCCCTGTAATGAATATCCCGGACCAATTAAAGAGATCTCAATAAATAGAATAAGAGACTGGTGCTTTATAGATAGTCTGCTGCCATTAATTTTATAATATCGTTTGACCCGAGGGCTCTGTTGAGAAACTTGCCCACTTTATTATTGGCAATTGCAACTGCCAACTTACCTAAGATATAACAGGCTTTTCTCACGTTTTCGCATGCATATAAAGATAATAATGTACTTATGTGTAAAGATAAGTCAGTCTTATTCCTGGAGAATACTCGAAATTTAACTTAGACATAAAATCTTACGGAAGCTACATTTTACTATTTTAAGCTTTGCCAATTTATAATTCAGACATATATCACTCAATTAAACATGTTAATGAAGCATGAAATCTCAATATGCATGAATTATACTGAAATACGTCAACCAAGCACGACCTCACCCACTCCATGCGTTGAAACAGAACTAAGCCCATCAACACCGCACACCAGCATAACTGTACCCGCCAACCAGTGTTGTTCCAAGGTTCTAGCAGAACAGTTACTCTGGTGTCGTAACAATGCGCCACCTGTGCCGTAGTATAGCGATGATATCACAGTTTGTACAGATGAAAGCAAACAGTTATCGAAGCATTTGCGTCAGTTGTGAGCTGGCGCGAGCGCTGTTAAGGGTAATTCATCTTAAAGTACAAACTTCTACACAAGTCCATATCGCCGTTGGGATTGCCAATATATTGTAAATTCATAATTTGACAAAAGAAGACTGTAAACAAATGTCATTTGAAATGATTTTTTTAGTTCCTGATATTGTGCACATAACGGAATTGGCATTCTCAACGACGATATTTTATAAGTTCTTGCAGAATTTTTTGGCACATTCTTAAGCTGAATATACACTTGCAGCACAAATATCAGAATATTTAAAAAAAGTACTTATAAGTTTCTTTCAGAACTTTCAGCTATAACTCGCTGGTGTAAATCTAGCTTCATATCGTGTCTATGTACACTCAACCAATTGAAACCCCAGACTACTATGGAATCGTGCCAAAATAACAAGTTGTGGAACATTTTTGTAATCTGATTAAAATGTCACTTTGACATACTTAGTTCCCGAGTGTTCTAGGATTCCAATTGGTCCAATGTAAGTAAAGTCTGCATCCAGTACAACAAAAAAAAAATACAATTTTTGGTAGATTAACGGAAAAATACAAGTATATAGCTAGAGTACAATAAGGTCGAAAAGTATTAGAACATTATTTGCTGACTGGTGGCAAATTATACGCTTTTGAAGTCACTTCAGTTATCTACAATATTTAATTTTGAGTCAGTTAATTACGTTTTACGCTTTATTGTGATTACTGACATCAAAGATGATACATTTCTTTAAAAAATCGTCTATAAGACATTTTTATTACAGACAATTAGTTAAAGTTGAAGTAAATTAAAAATGGCCATTCTCTATAATAATATTAATTACAGAAGAAATTGTTAATTACAAAACTGTGTCAGTATTTTACAAATACCCAATTTAAACAATGGTACCTATACCTATAGGTAGCTTAGAACAAACTAAGTTTTAGAATTAGTGAATAACAATTATTTAATTTTAGGTAACTACTGTTGTTTTATTATTAGTTACAAGACTATTTCGTTGTCTTTTGTTTGCATAAACATTATAAATTCCTATATTTTTATAAGTATAACTTAAATATCTGATAGTGATAGTGATAGCATTAAATTTTACATACACTCTTGCACATTTTTTTCTTATAACATAAACGTTTAGTAAAATCGCCTTAACTACTTCAAATAAATGAGTCATTTGCAATACAGCTAGTGTACATAAATTGTTGACAACTTGCATTACACAGCCTTATTTTTTGATATCGAGAGATTATCATAACAGTGTATGAGTCAGATGAAATACCCGTTTCGTATTTACGATATTTACAAAATTTCCCCGGATTTCTGAATTTAGGTACTGTAGATATGTAATTGTTCTGTATTTGTAACTTGATCACTTTCGTGTAACTTATTAAGAACCTGTAAGACAATCACACTTTCGCTTTACAACACAACACATCACTTCACATTACACTATCCTGCACACAACACTTTGACACATTTGAACTTAGTTTACGAAATAAGTTGATCCGTTCTTCACAAAATCAAATTAGAAGTACGTGTGGTACCGTTACTTCCTGGTTCAAGGTACAAAAATAACTGAACTCGAACTGCAATAGCATCAAATTTTATACTAACGTCACCCTCGATTTGCGAAATCTTCTCACGGGCCCTAATACATCTGACCTATAAAGATATTGTCTAAGGCGCTATTGTCTTGCAAATACTTCCGAGTCCCCCTATCTCTTTATTATTAGGGTCGATCTCTTCCTGATTTAAGTTCACGGGTTACGCGATAGATGGCGTTACATGCTAAAGGAAACGTTTTACTCGGTAGATGATTTGATATCTCTAACGTAATTTAGAATAGTTTTTTTTTTACAAGTAACTCTCCGATTTGTATTATCAAAAATTAATATATATTCGATACTTAACATTGTTAATATTCCAGTCACTACAATTATTGTAATTAGTTGCCTTCAAGACACTACAATTATTGCAGTTTCTTTTTCGGTGGATACACCTAAAGTTAATAGGAATGTACAACTTTGAGGATAAAACCACCACAACTATTTATATTCCCCGGTCAATGATAACCCTATATAATAATATCGTAACATAGATACATAGATAGAATACAAGCTAAGTATTAGCTTTTGACCACCGAGTGAACAATTTTTATTTTTCTGACCGATAATGACCCATTTCTGGCTATTTGGTTGAACGTAGGTACCACATTTTTAGATATAATTACCATGACTTGTTAAACATTGATCCCTAATCACAATAAAAAAAACACTTATCCAATTGACATTGAACACTCAATGGCTCCCTACTATTAACTATTTAGTGTTATTTAGTGTACAAACAAGTGGTTGTTCATTATGCTCAAACAAAGGGCATAATGCAATGCAACAGAAACACGTGGCCGGCGCACGCGCGGGCATTTGTGCCACAAACAACTCGAGGACTATTTGCATGACGAATAGGCTGTTTACTTAATGAGACAGCATTTAGCACACTATTTATTGTTTATCCGTAATTTTTAACAGTGGAATTTCTAATGGTTAGCCGTTTTTTTATTAATTCCTCTGCCATTACATTCTCTGACATATTTATGCTTACATTACATTTGACAGACGGGTGTTGCATTCCAATATTGCCATTATGACGTTGATAACAACTTTTTTATATATTTTTTTTTAATACCAATTATCATCATATCAGCCGAAAGACGTCCACTGCTGAAAAATAGGCCTCCCCCAATTACGTAGTATGGTAATTCACGTTTTGTACCTGTCGTGTTTTTTAAAGATTTTCTATGTTAAATTTACACTCAGTGGTAGAACAATAAAAATATGATAATTAGGTAGAGATAGCTATTTTATATCATAACATATATTCTCTACTTATTGTGCAATTGTTTGAATTAATAGAGTACGATTGTTTTTATCGATGAATCATATATCCACCTTTACAAACCAAATTGTTTTCAACTGAGTAACATGATTATTCTTAAGCAATATAATTGTATTATGTGTGTAACAATTCGACTGAGAACGACTTCTCGCAAAATTAAAATACCTAGAGTGCTCTATCAATAAAAAAAAACTAAAAGAAAAGGCGAGTTTTGTAACTACAGGTATAATTTTCGTAGCATCCTGCGTATGCTGAAAGATAAATAGATTCGCCTTCAAACTGCTTCGCAGTTTGGCATACGATTAGAAACTATGACATGCCACGCGTAAGAAAAAGTGCTAAATGTTTCAACTTTTTTTATACCTACTTGCACACGCTAAACAAATGCCCTAAACGTCAAAACCATTTCTACGTATTCAAAACTACAATATCATTAATTGGCAACTTTGACATGCCAGCATGCCACAAGCCAATCAGTGCCAGGATAGAACGAAAGAAAAAGCGCTAAATGCTTCAATTTTTTTTTTGTTTTACCTACTTGCAAAACGTACGTCAAATACCCTAAACGTCAAAACTATTTCTACGATATTAAAAACTACAATATCATTAATGTGGTAATTGGCAATCCTGACACGGTCCCGTAGCACCGGTGCAGAGCCGTGGGAACGGCGACAGTTGCTCGCGCCACACCTGCCCGGTAAAAAAACACTTCGAAATTTTAAATTCGGAACAATTTGCCTGACCTTGGCAGTCAACTTTTTTTTTAATTGCTTGGATTTGTTTTTTAAGAAGTTTGTGGAGGTTGTATAAGTTTTGAATTATGGATTTTATGTTTTTCGTACGAATTTTCACGCAATGTGTTTTCATACCTACCTTATACTTAAGTAGTATTGATATTTGCAACATTTATCCAGGCCTAATCTTTTTCACTACGTATTCCTAGACACATATTCCTTACATATTCGTAAAAGAGTCACGATTCAAATCATCAGGTTTCTATTTTTGAGAAATTGTTATGTATGTTAGGCAAAGTAACCTAAACAAACATTTTCTAAGATATCACTACTTTTTTAGTGTTTTTGCCTTATCTCAAGATAGATAAACTCAAAAACCTAACAGACCAATTACCTACCTATATCGGTTTTCCTTATCTGTACACGCGGGCATCATCCCATAGATCCGCTAAGTCCGAGTTTTTTTTTTCACAACCGTTGATCACGCGTACGGCCGCTCGCGCCATATGTCGCGTGGATCGTGGGAACGCATCCCGGCTGAACGCAATGTGTGCCTGTGCCCTCTCCTTTAATGACTATACACGCGTTCCAAATATGAATTCAAACGCGTCATAATAAAGCTTGCTTTATTCAATGCTTCTAGAAAGTTTGGTGGATGCATGAGAATGAACTTTATATCGTAGTGGACTGTTCTTATTTTTGGTTGTTTATGAGATGCGTGAGTAAAGCAGTGTTTATTTTGCACATGCCCTGTGTTGATTGACCGTAATTTATGATTACTTAGTCTCTAAGTGGTCTTGAAACTTTTGCTTTTATTATGCTTAGGTAAGTACATAGCATACATTAAATTATACAAAAAAAAACAGTTACTTAAGTAACTTGCTGTCATGCAAATTTTATGAGGTATAAACATCAGATGCCTCAATCACCAAAAGACAATGCGTTTAATAAAATTGCATTATAATACAAAAAATATCCTGAGATTCCTTACTTATCATTATTATTCTTAAATTATACATACGACGTCTCTTCACGTGTGCTTACATAAATATCGCCTTTATAATGGCACAAAAAACTCAAGATAGAAGGCGCAACTGGCGTGGGTGATCGTGGGAACGCGACGGGTTTTCAAATATAGAACGCCTTAGAAAAGGTGCAATTCCTTTTTTTTCTCAACGGTTTTTATATCTCTAATGGCGGCTGTAGTGGCGAGTGGATTTTGAAATTGGAACCCTTGAAATTTTGTCGAGATATGGCATTTAAGAGTGTTTAGTAAAAAGTGTTTGTTTGAGCGTCGCGTTTCGGTTTTTTACGGTTATCGGTACAACTCTTTACGTTCTTCGCTTTTAACTGTTATCGTTTTTTGAAAATTGATAGTAGCGATTTTTTTTGTCAAGTCTCTAAAAGTTTGGGTTGTATGTTAAATTAATATATAGTTATATGCTTAGAAAACAAATAATACATAAATGAACGTCCTAATATTTTAGTAAGATTGCAAAATAATATACCTACCTAATGTAATTGCGCAATAAAAAAGGTGCGTGGACTAAGTTTTTATTCTGTCAAACAAGATTCCCAAACAATATTGCATCAATACAAGTTCAGATGCGATTCCACACTTAACCCTAGACGCATCTGCCGCTACAAAAGAAACCCTCACATTATGCTAGCACGTATTTTTTCTTGACCTCAATCGGCCTTTATACCCTAGGGGCGAATCGTGGGAACGGTCTTGCACAATCCCCCGTTTCCTTGGCCATATGCGACAGAAAAAAGTGCAATTATTTATTCCCCCTCGAAGAAAAGGGGAGTTGTGAGAACGTGACCCAACAATGGGCTTCCTGGCTTCGCGATACACACGACAGTGTTGCTGACTAGCCTGTGGCATTTTCGGTCTTACGCGTTTACGCGGAGATCCTATATTCCGATAACTTACGTCGCGTATTTCATGTATTACAAATGATCTTAATAGTTAACTTGAATATGTTCCATCACAGCATAATCATCTATATTACAATTACTTTAGACAAGAAATCGCTTGAGGCTGGATGAGACTTGCGACGTTTTGCGCGACGTGTCTCGTAGTTTCTTCAATATAGATTAGTTTACGTTGAATGGCATTACGCGTGACCTTTAGATGGTCGATTGTATGAAAATGATAATCGATCTCGCTCCGTTACTCATTCGATTCTTTGAGAATTTCTCGCGCATGCGCGCCAGCGTATTGTTGCGTGTTTTTTATATAGGTTTGTGTTCGTCTATTGTTTTTATGATTTATGAGCGGTTAAATTATAGCTGTATCGCGGAAGCTTAACCTTAAGAACAAAACATTAATGTATACTGCTAATCTACATAGAATAATTTTCTGAGTGAGCACTAGAGTTTTTTTGTATAAATAAATAAAAAATAAATTAATATCTGGGACATCTTACACAAATCGACCTAGTCCCACGGTAAGCTCAATTAAGGCTTGTGATGTGGGTACCAGGCGACGATAAATTTATCAGGTAGATACATATAGATACTTAAATACATAGACCAAAGAACATATATTTGTGATAAATAAATACACAAAGCATGCCCTCGCCGGGATTCGAGCCCAGAACCTCCAGCTTTGCAGGGTCACTACCGACTAGGCTACGGAGGCTGACAAAGAATATATATCAAACATTTTTGTATAGAAATCAAAATGGTAGACTTTATTAAGTGCTTGTCTTCGACCTTAGTATAAATTAAGGTCAGGAACGCAGCAGCCTTCCTGGTAGAGATAAGGGTCATGTCCAAAGATAAGGGTGTGTAATGTCATGACACCGGAGCCAAGGGACCATTAGCTACACGTATCTAGTAACTACGCAAAACACTAGACTTCCTACTTCCTTGTTGTAGATGTATGATAATCAGTAAATTTATAGCCTATACATCTTGAGACCTATGTTTTATACGTGGTTAACATATCTACATACAGCTTCATGGCATGAAGATACCGTAGCCTAATAACATTTGCAGCTACACTGATTCTGTCGTATTTAATCTGCTGGTGGTAGGACCTCGTGCAGGGTGCACCCGGATAGCTACTACTGTCTTACCCGTTAACCTGCCGCTAAATAGCAGTGCTTGCACTGCTGTGTTTCGGTTTGGGGTAAGATAGAGGCAATTCATGTAAGACCTCAGGATAGGCAGCGCATATGCGATTTTGATATCACTATGTCCATGGGCCTCCAATAAAAAAAATAATAAAAACAATGATAATTAAATAATTTAATAATGTTAATGCATGAACCTTTAAAAAAAAATCTATCAATCAATGAATCAATGTAATATTTATTGGAATAAATGGCTATATTATTATGTCCTTTATTTATTCTTACTCTTAGGTTAGGTGATTTATAATATGGTTATAAAAATAAAATACAATAAAACATACAAAAACAATACAAAACAAGTAAACACATTATAAAAAACCTAACCTAGGGTGCCGCCGGCAACGGGGCGGGCCCAAGCTGCCGGTGGTTAGGGCTACAGGGAGAGGAACCGCCGGACTATGCGCGCCGTGTCCAGGATTACCGCCTTCTGTATCTGACCCTTGATCCAACCACCTAGCGAGAGCCTCTTGAGGTATTGATCGAGACTCTTCGCTATGAGACCATTCGCAGAAACAACTATCGGCACAATGATCGCCGAATCAACCTCCCACATGTCGGTTACCTCGTGAGCCAAGTCAAGGTACTTACTGGCTTTGTCCTTCTCGGCCTTCACGAGGTTCTCGTCATGGGGGATCGTGATGTCGATGAGCATTGCCCGGCGTTGCGATCGATCTATCAGCACGATATCAGGCTTATTGGCTACAATAGTCCTGTCCGTGATGATAGATCGATCCCAATAGAGCGTGGCACGACCATTTTCGAGAACTGCCGCAGGTGTGTACTTATAGTACGGCACTTCGAAGCCCACAAGGCCGTATTGAAGAGCAAGCTGCTGGTGTATAATCCTGGCTACGAGGTTGTGTCTGTGCAAGTACTCGGTGTTAACAATCTGAGAACAACCGGAAATAATATGCCTGAGTGACTCACCGGGACGGCGGCATGCCCGACAAATGTCGACCGTACCGTCCTTCAGGATATATTTCCGGTAGTTATTCGTCATGATAACCTCGTCAGCAATTGCACAGGCAAAACCCTCGGTTTCTCCGAAGAGGTCCCCGAATCGTAGCCAGTTCACCGACGCGAGCAGATCTACGTCAGGTCCCGTGAGGGCCTTGTAGAACCGCCCGTGTAGCTCCTTGCTCTTCCATACCGCCCTGCGGTCCTCGGTGCTTAGTACCACAGGTCTGCGCCAGTTCTCTTTTGCCAAGGAGAGCGGCGTGAGGTTCCGGTCTACTGCCACCACATCACGATGCATCCCGCACTCATTGTTAAGAAAATAGTTTCTAAGATTGTACACCTCGCGGTTGTGGAGGTCTTTGGCATTTAAGAAGCCGCGGCCTCCACATTTACGCGGGATGTACAATCTCATAACTGATGAGCGCGGGTGTAGCATTCGATGTGTGGTAAGCAGTGTACGGACCCTTCGATCCAGGGCGTCCAGCTCGGTCTGAGTCCACCTTAGTATGCCAAAGGAGTATGTGAGTATGGGTATTACCCAGGCGTTGAAGGCGCGCACTTTGTTGCCTCCTGACAAAAGACTGTTAAGTACTTTTGTGAGCCGGCTGAAAAAGCGCTCCTTCACCGCCTGTCTAATTCCCATATCTTCAATACCCAAAGACTGTGACATACCAAGGTATTTATAGGTTTCTGCTTCCGAGATAGATCTGAACGACATTGTCTCAGAAAGCTGTAAATTTGTTGAATTTACTACTTTCCCCCGCTGCACATGCATAACCGCACACTTATCGACACCAAATTCCATATTGATGGCACTACTGAAAACTTCTGTGGTTCGCAGTAGTTCCAACAAGTCTTGGCTATTTGGCGCAAATAATTTGAGATCATCCATATACAGAAGGTGAGAAATGACTTCACCCTCTCTCCGAAGCCGGCAACCTAGTCCTGAATCCTTCAGCAGGGTGCTGAGGGGATTCAGAGCTAGGCAGAACCATAAGGGACTCAGACTGTCACCCTGGAATATTCCTCGCTCGATCCTTATAAAGTCCTGCGGGCCAGAGGGGCCATCCCCGCCTCCTGGTTGACGAAGGACTGTGGTCCACTGCCTCATACAAGCGCCGAGAAAGGATCTTAAAGTTGCATTGACTTTATACAGCTCCAAGACCCTTTCCAACCATGAGTGAGGCACCGAATCATAGGCCTTCTTGTAGTCAATCCAAGCGGCGGAGAGGGCCCCTTTGTTACGCCGGACTTGCTGGCAAATGGTCATGTCGATGAGGAGGAGCTCTTTAGTACCACGGGACCCAACCCTACATCCATTTTGAGCAGGAGCCAAAACATTGTTCGAAACAATGTGCGTGTTAATTTTTACTCTCAAAATGGATGTAAGGAGCTTGTACAGTGTGGGCAAGCACGTGATGGGTCGGTAGTTCTTCGCTTCCGTGGTACTACCGGACTTGTAGAGCAGGAAGGTTACACCAGTTGTTAAGGAAGGTGGCAGGGAACCGAGCATATTATTATTATTATTATATTATTATTATGTCCATGGGCCTCAGTTCCTGCTTTCCATCAGATTGGCTGAGAGCTTAGTTGTCTACCTTCGTCACAAAAAAAATCCTGGGTTTGAATCCCGGTGAAGACGCCGTTTACGTGTATCACAAACATTTGTTCTTTTCCACGCATCGAAAACTCATAGACGAACATACATAAATATTAATATCAATTGTTAATCTCAATCATTTTGTCAACGAAATGTAGTCTTTTTAGCATTGCCTGATCCGGCCTTGGTACATACCTATTATATTAACGTCGCTTAGTTACCACATAAGCCTTTATTGAGCTTACTCTGGGATTATATAAAGTTACTATTTACTATTTCGCTGTTTGCCTCTCTAACGCACGCACATATTGGCTAGAAAGAGAGGCAAACAGCAAACTTGTAAATTGTAACTTTATAATACGCGACCCAGATAGTTATTTACCTACACCTACAGCTTCAAGTGCCATAATTGTCATAAATTTGTATGGTAAAATTGTACTGGTGTCTGAACTGAACGAACTCTTAAAGCGCATTTGCTTTTAGCTAATTTTCATTGCTGCATTATTAGGTTCTTATTCTTACGAGCTAAAAGTTCTCAGGGATAGTTAACATTTTCTGTAGAAAAATAGTTTAACCAACTCTTCTCGCCATATCTAGGCATCTGTCAGCCTAGAAAACATACTTGGAATTGATTAGCTTAGCAGACATACCGATTAGCTATGTATGGTACCATATAACTAGTGGGAATGCCTTTTTGTGTGTAAAAAGTATCCTTTCCTTCACATATGTACAGGAATCACAAACTGGGTGTGATCTAAAAAAGCTTAGCTCGTTTGTTAAATTAAAACAACCTGTTTTTCAGAATTTTATTTTATGAAAGAGAAATATGTTTGCATGTGATATGTTAACAGCTTATGTTAGTGTAATTCATGGTAAGTAATAAGTATATACATATTAACATAGGTATTAAACGCGATGCATTTTTATGTGAATTAAGAGAATGAATGAAAATTAAGCTTTTATATATCTTTAACTTTTCGAATGACCACAGGAAATTCGCTAATTTCTGTATATGACCTAAAAACACAAGAGCATTAATTATTACGTGTCCACCTGAACTAAAAGTTATCATCTTAAGCATCCGTAATTGGTCAATCTGTTGCAAAAACTAGGTATTTAGAGCGTTCTCACGATATCAGGCTTAGATTAGGACTAAATGAAACAAAACTAATCTCATCATAAAAAAATTCCATGTATAACTTTTAGACAAGCTGATTTTAAGATTATGATTTATAAAAAATATTGAAATCCGTACTGATAAATTTGTCCTTTTAGGATAAAAATCCCTGCGGCCCTACCGCGAACTTCGAAATTCGCAAATTTCGAGGATTTGTCTCTCTCACTCTAATATCATATGATACCGTCGTTGGAGTGACAGAGAAAAATCCTCGAAATTTACGAATTTCGATTTTCGCGGTTTGTTGGCTCTATACTACATCAACATAAACGTTTCGCGGAATGAACTCCTACCAAGCTGGAAATTGTTTTAATGACTTCCTCCTAAAGATCATCGAAATTTGCGAATTGCGAAGTTCGCGGTAGCCGGAGTCGGCTGAGGTGCGCTGGCGCATGCGAGCGCACGCGCTCAATGTCACCGCGTTCAGCAACCGCGGCTAGCGCTATTTCGCCGCTGTACTTACAAAACCTCGTATCTGCAATTCTCACTTGACGAGAAAACCACCCGTATTAAGCATGAAATAAAGGTGACTTTTCCATGAATTGATTGTTCTAGATCCGAAGCTGAGTAAGTGTAGCGACGATTTATCGTGTGCTATGTTCAATTTGGGTTGCTTGGGGACTTGTTTACTTCTTGTTTTTGAGATTTGAGTGGGCGCTGCAAATATCATAATTATAAACTAGGTATACGTAGAGCCAGACTTAGTGACAATACTAATAAGGTTTTAAGGGAATTGGTAAGCATGACCATGACGATAAATAGGTAGGTATATGTTAGTTTGGCATATTTACATAGGTACTTAATAAATCTAAGTTACTAGTAAAACTATAACATCTAAATTTTCCAGACATTTAACAGGTAAAGGAGTTAGATGCTGATAGTGCTCATGGCAGAAGAATTACCGTCGCATACATAATACATTTACAAGAATTTGCCAAGGTCTTATTGACTTCCTACCATGAGCCTCTTTTTAAGACCATAATATACTATCAGTGACGTGGGTTGCCAGGACCTTATTTTAATATAATAGCACCTTATTTACATTGAGAACAAGATTAGATAAGTACCTATATCTCGGTCTTTACAGACAATTCCACCAGCAGATTTAAATGCAACGAACGTGACTCCGCACTAATGGCCAAAGCCTTGTGAACCAAAAGAGTCGCACCACGACTACACCAATTACATGTAATTGCATGGCCCTAGCCGTTAACGAGCATTACTCAACTCAAGAAAGCCATTTCCGCCACTTTCATTGGATAGTTTTGCAATTGGTACGCGCGGTGCGGGCAGTTTATTTCATTGGCACGAGTGTCCGTGGAATCACGCGCCGCGGGCGGTGAGGGCAGCGGGGAGAGGAGGGCAGTCTGGCCCGAGCGAGCGTGGGAACGCTCTGCCTTTAACACATCGCACGTGCTCTGCTACCGAGACTCAAGACGAAACGAGACCAAGCGAGACGTAAAAAAATACCATAAAATAACTATGGTATGGATATGGACATTCGAAATTCGCAACGTGGTCGTGAACGGGTTAGAACTGTAATGGAGATGTAGATTTATGCGAAAGCTACCTCTCTTACCAGTCGTTTGTTAAGAGTAATTGCTACCAGTGGAATTACTTACAATGAAATATAGTCTTACGCCTATCTTTAACGACCATTTATGATAGTGGACGGAAACGTATAGTGAGTTGTATCTTCTTTTAGTAATTATAGTGGCAGGCTAATAATGGGAAACGTACCATTTTAAAATAAATGAGGTGTTATCTATCTCCCCTTAGCTGCGGATGATGTATAAGTGCTAGTAAGTGATCGACATACCTTCAAATTTTGTACAAACAAACGAAAACGCAGTGTAGGACGTCCACCCACAAGATGGACGTTAAGAAAATCGCCGGGAGACGATGTTGCATTGCAGGTCGCTTCCAACCGATGTATTTGGAAGTCCAAAGGGAAGGCTTATGTTCAGTAGTGGACGTGTTATGCCGGAAATGATGTTGATGATCAAAATGATCGAAATCAAAACAAATATTACATCTACCTTCATGCAACGCATATCGGCTCGTGGTATCTCCAGCCGTTGACTACAGTCATTTATTAGACTTTAAATACTTTTTTTAGCAATAACTTGGCACTGCAGGCTTCAGTGATTTATCTCCTATTTCCAAGTACACGCCATACCCGCCTGATTTAACAAGACATAAACAAGGAAGACCATAAAAAATGCCACCTTAGTCGACCTTTGCCACGCCATTTGGCGACATGTGGCGAATCTCTGCGCAAATAGGTACCTATACATATACGGTCGTATATAAGTAAACTATTTTAAACCTTATGTTATGGACTGAGGTTGTAAAAGTGTATACAACTTTACGCCTTTGGCAGCACTAGCCAAGAGCCCAGGTCGGATTTCAGCACATTTGGTCGCCACTCAGGGTCGGCCAAATGTTGCAAAAACCCAATCATTGATGCTGCGTCGTTGATGTGTAAAGCCGATGGCTTAAGATGACAGATTTTGCGTTGACTTCTGTAGACCTCACTGGTGAAAGAGGCTTACATTGTTATGTTTAGTGATCGGAACTGTAGGCGCAACATTTTAACAAAACAATACGTTTTGAGATGAAGCGCATGTAGGAGTAACCAATAAAAAAAGGAACGTTAGTGACAAATCCCGAAGTTTCAATATTTCTTGTTGTGGAATTGTGGATGTATATGATGAATGTATAAGACTTGTATTTATAATGGCTGTTGATACAGCTCTCCGCGTCCATTTATTTTTTTTCAAGTTTTGCATCCATACTTCGGATCACTAGTTACTTATATTACAATTGATGTTACACGTGAAATAATATACACTCACTTACATGTTAAATTGCGTAACGTAACGCACGTTTGAAATTAAAAAAAAAATTTTTGACAGTCGCCATCACTAAACAGATTTTTTTAAAGATTTTTAGCAATAGACGATGGGTCCAAAATATTAATACGTATCATAACATAAGTAACTACACCATGTTTATTTGTTTAGGAAAGAACTTGATACAATATAATTATTTAAAGTGTGAATGATTTTAAAATATATATAAAAATACAGATAATTCTATTTTTACGGGATATATATACGAGATAGGTACACAAGTCAAATGAATTAAAAAATGGCAACAAAAACCTAATATTATAACAAAAATTCCATGCACTTCCACACACACTAATTACACGTGCGTTTACCTAAGTTGTTATCACAATATGGCTCTTACAAATATAAATCGAAACAAAGTATAAGGTGACGTAACATAAGCAACATGTTGTAAATCACTGAAACATGATACAGTCCCATCCGGTCCTTAACAACCCGATTTAATAGACTGACCTACAGGGTGGACAATTCCTTATGCAAAAATAAATCTGTAACGAAACTATGCATAAAAATATACCCTAAGTCTGAGCTATAAGGTCAAGTTTACATGGTCAGAATTTAAATTTCGGACGTTGAAAAATCATTGAAGACACGGGATGAGCAATTTTTATTGTTAAATGAACTATAGGAGCATTCATTGGGTTGAACGAAACTAAATTGCGCACATCCGGGGTGTCTATTCACTCTGTGGCTATTTCGTAATATCGAGTTGTACATTGTTGTATTGACGGTGAGCATAACAGGAAAATTGCTTCGTCTTCGGCATTATACCGAACAAGGAAGCGGTATCAACAATGCACAGTAACTCGATACCTTATTATCTGACAGCATCTTGGATCCGCCTCTTCAAAATTTTCGTGAGTTCTTCTTCAATTGTCTATTCTTTTCCAAACGACGCTTTAGAAATATCATGACATTCCAAGATATATTTTTTACAGTTACCTATAAACTTGGAAATCGTTTTGTTTTTTTAAACAAAAATCTTAATGAATGAACTGGTTGTGCCGATTTATCGCATTGATTTCGTGATATGTGTACAGTTATTATTGAACCAAATTGAATATTTTCGGCTTTTGCGGCGGCACGACACCGGTTATTAAGCAGTAATCAACCCTCAAAATCTCAAAAGAAATTAAGCAATCAGTCGACTTTGCAGAAAATGTTTCTTAAAAAATACACTCAATGCCCACGGCACCCGTTCGCGAAGAATTATAAAAACACTTAATTTGCATAATAAATTACATGACATTTACAGAGATGCTGCGATACGATACGACCGTGTTGTTTACGAAAATTATAATAACCTTCAAGGTTTCCTTGTCCATATGAGGAGTTATTATGCTATATAGTTTGCGACAATATACTAAGTAATAAATAGCCTCATAATGAGACGAAAAAAATACGAACAGGTACGTAAATTAGGATATATCCATAATGATTGTGCGTGGAACATTATCTATAACTTACAAGGCAATTGCACGTGATAGCAGCAGTAATTGTAGGTAGCTAATAGAGAACCGATCATATAATTCAGCGTGCGCTTACAATTTACTGAGCCGTTTCAATTAACTCAAACATTGACGGGCGATCTCCGCATGTCATTAATTTCCTCGCGTCTAACGTTAATGTCGCATTTTTTTTCAGCGCTACGAAGCTACGGTGCTACGCGTCCCATGCTGCGTCCCGCTCTGGCGTGCGCGCGCGCGTCGCCGCACGCGCATTGCACGCGCGCAGGCCGTCTCGCTCGCACCCGCGCACTTCCTGCGCGAGCCTCCAGCCCGCTCCGACTGTGGGAAAAGACGGCAGGTGTTATGCGGGATCGTGAACAACCACGCATTACCATTCACATTATTCAACAATAAATAATAATAAGAAGCCGTGGAGCGAGCGGCGAGCACGCGCATAGCCTTGTCCGACGCCTCACATACTAATGGGTGACGCGCGAGTGTGTGCGTGACTTCTTAGAGATGCGTACGTGTGTGCTATACTTATAACACTTTTCTTGTAGGTACCGGACTTTCTTACGATTTACGGTTTTTTACAAGCGCTTCGTGTGGGCGGGCGCGCGTCACGGATTTGACTAGAGATTATCTTTCTTTAATTGTTTAGGGATATTTTTTGACGTCCGATAACTTTTAATCATCTACCTGCATATTTCAATCAACTTTCATCTATCATAGGTATTTATAGTAGCCCTTGATTTTAAGGTATCTTGATCAAAATGAAGGTTTTTGGTTTAAATCCGCAATGAATTTATGAATAATGCAAGCGATGTTTAGGAATCAATTTGAAATCCTGATTGCTTTTTAAAATTACTCATAAATATTAATGACTTTTGATATATTATATTTTGTTACACAAAAAATATAGGTACTTACTTTGCTGATTAATTAATAGAAGGTTAACTTATGTTCGTACGTGTTAAACCTGTAAATTATTGTAATTCATTCGACATATAATTAGCCAATCCAATTTAATTCAATCGCAAATCGACTTCTAGGTAGGTAAGTAGATCAAATCAAAAGGCAGTTTAAATCAAGTAGATATTTGTGGAAAAAAAACACTTAGTAATTTATCAACAAGTACGAAAGTCTTAGAGGCATTTCAAGAAGTATTATAGAATAATAAGACAAATATAATAACATTAATAACCTTTGTAAGTAATATTTTAACCAGATTTTCATTAGGTATTCGCGCCTACCTATTATCAACCTGTTTCTCATGACCACGACATTATGTAGACTACATAAGATTTGAACTGTTGATGAACCATCTTAATTGTAAAAAAATATACAACCTTACAACAAACAAGATGGAGCGACGACCTGGTAAAGGTTGCGGGTGTCCAATGGATGCGGACGGCTCACGACCGATCTTTGTGGAACTCTCTGGGGGAGGCCTATGTCCAGCAGTGGACGTCAATTGGCTGATGATGATACAACCTTACGTTTTGGTACTCATGGTAGTGTAGTAGTTTTTCAATTACCGCTACTGTACGTGTAAAGATAATTAGCTCGCGTGAATAACTGAATACTTACTAGTGCGCCATTCATGGCGAGCCATTCACGACGGCTTTTTTACTGTGTGGTTATATACAGTCGCCAGCAGATATATCGGAGCGGCCAGGGTGCTCATAAGTATCTGAGCAGGATACTTAGCCAAGTTACCAATCGCTAGCGCTTAGTAGCGTATCGTAGTTTTCTCTCTCTGTCACTCCTTCATATTAGTGCGACAAAGACTGTTAGCTGCCTTTCGCTTACGATTGACGATTAAGCGTTAGCGATTGGCAACTTGTCTAAGCACCCAGGCCTCTATGGTCATGGTGTTAGAGTGCATGTTCAGATCTTTTTGAGCACCGTGGCGACAGTACAGTTCGCTGCAAACGGTACTCAGTACCTACATAGTATATAGTTTTTTTATACACGGTGGAATTTAATCGGTGAACAGGAACCCGTTTTTCTAATTCAGTAATCGATGGCGGTCACGTTTATGTAGTACTTAAGTGGAACCAAGTTTTTTTTTAGCATAACAAATTTTTATGTTGAAATTAAACTTTAATTAAAATTTATTGTCACCCTACTAATGGTTTAGTCTGAAAAGTTTAATACCTTTTTTCAAACTATCAGCCATGCATCGCTCTTATTTTACATAGGAATAGAGTCTATCGCAGAAATTAAAGCATGTGAGTGGTTATTGCTCATTTATGTTTTAAGTTTCTATGGCTGATAGTTTGAAAAGAGGTATTAAACTTTTCAGACTAAGCCATTAGTAGGGTGACAATAAATTTTAATTTCAACATAAAAAAAAATTATGCTAAAAAAAAACTTGGTTCCACTTAAGTACTACATAAACGTGACCGCCATCGATTACTGAATTAGAAAAATGGGTTCCTGTTCACCGATTAAATTCCACCGTGTATATTGGCACAACAAAGTGCCTCCACTTCACCTGATCGTAAGTGAAAAGTGGAGCCCAAATCCCGGTGGCAACGAACAGGAGACCAGCAGTAACCTGTCAGTTGCCACCGCCTTGTTGGCCCGCTAGATGCTTCTTCAGGCTTCGTTTAAAGGATCCCAACTTATAGGTATGAGGAAACAAATGCCGGTAAAGAATTCCAATAGTTAGGTACTCAAGTTTCTGGGTGCCGTCACTTTACAAAAGTAAGCACCCAATCACTTTTGGGCTTTTACGGAAAAAGGATGCAACCTCTGAAATTTGCTACTGAAATTAATAACTTTTCTTTTTGACATAAGATTCAGACAGCTTTTTGTGGATTGGATCCTTTTTCCTAAACTATAAGTTGGACCAACTTATCGCGCGTAAAATTAATATCGCGCGATAATTTGGACCAACTTATCGCGCGTAAAATTAAAACAATGCTGGTTGATAATACCTACCTTACTTAATTACTGTCAACCATCTCAGTTACAATCTTATAATTATATCCAACTTCGTTTTTACCACATCATCATCATCATCATCATCATCAGCCAATTGACGTCCACTGCTGGACATAGGCCTCCCCCCAGAGAGTTCCACAAAGATCGGTCGTGAGCTGTCCGCATCCATTGGACACCCGCAACCTTTACCAGGTCGTCGCTCCATCTTGTGGGGGGCCTTCCCACGCTGCGCCGTCCAGTGCGTGGTCGCCACTCGAGAACACGCCGACCCCACCGGTCATCGGTCCTCCGGGCAATATGGCCAGCCCACTGCCACTTTAAGCTGGCGATTCTTCGGGCTATGTCAGTCACTTTCGTTCTTCTGCGGATCTCGTCATTCCTGATGCGATCTCGCAGAGAAACCCCGAGCATTGCCCTCTCCATCGCTCGTTGAGTGACTCTGAGCCTCCTAATGAGTCCCATAGTAAACGACCACGTTTCAGATCCGTAAGTAATCACTGGCAACACACACTGGTCGAAGACTTTCGACTTGAGACACTGCGGTATATTGGACGAGAAGATATTGCGTAGTCTCCCGAACGCCGCCCAACCAAGTCTGATTCGTCGATTGATCTCCTTCTCGAAGTTGGACTTACCCAGCTGGACTGTTTGTCCCAGGTATACATATTCGTCAACAACTTCGAGTGTAGAGTTTCTAACTTTCACTGGAGTTGGTATCACATGGACGTTCGACATGATCTTCGTTTTGTCCATGTTCATCTTAAGACCAACATCTTCAGAGACTCTACTGAGATCATCGAGCATAGTACTTAAGTCCTCCATGGTCTCAGCCATGACTACTATATCGTCGGCAAACCGAAGGTGAGTGATGTACTCGCCATTGATGTTAATGCCATATCCCCTCCAGTCCAGAACCTTGAAAACATCTTCCAGTGCAGCGGTGAATAATTTAGGAGAGATAACATCTCCTTGTCTTACTCCCCGCTGCAATGGAATTGGTTTCGAGTTCCGATCCTGGAGGCGAACTGACATATTGGCATTCTCGTACAGGCACTTCAGCACTTCAATGTACCGGTAGTCTACTTGGCACCGCTGGAGAGACTGTAGTACAGCCCACGTCTCGATCGAATCAAAGGCTTTTTCGTAGTCCACAAACGCTAAGCAGAGGGGCAAGTTATACTCCTCGGTCTTCTGTATAACTTGACGAAGCGTGTGTATGTGGTCTACGGTGCTGAAGCCTTTTCTGAAACCGGCTTGTTCAGGAGGCTGGAAGTCGTCGAGCCTGCGTGTGAGACGGTTTGTGATGACTCTCGAAAACAACTTATAGACATGGCTCAGAAGTGTGATGGGTCTGTAGTTCTTCAACAGGGTGTTGTCACCTTTTTTGAAGAACAACACCACCACACCTCTGTTCCATGCCTTTGGCGTTTTGCCTCTAGAGATGACGGAATCAAACAGCTTTTGAAGGGCCCTAAGGACTGGTTTTCCACCCGCCTTCAGGAGTTCGGCTGTTATTCCGTCATCGCCTGGTGCCTTATTGTTTTTAAGTTGTTTGAGAGCCATCCTAATCTCGTACAGGCTGACGTCCGGTATATCTTCGGTATGGTGTCGAGTCAATTTAGCTCGTGGGTCGTTAGCTAAATTGGAGATGGGTCTTCGTGTTGATGTGTACAGCTGTCCGTAAAAGCTCTCTATCTCACTCAAAAGCTCAGGTTTGGATGAAACTATCCTACCGTCCCCAGTCTTCAGCTTCGCGAGCCAGCTCTGACCAATAGACAAATCTCTCGCAAAAACTTTAGAGCCTTTGTTCCGGTCAATAGCCTCTTTAATCCGGTTGGTATTAAATTGGCGTATGTCGCGGGTGATCGACTTGGAGATTTGTCTATTGAGCCGGCGATATAATGCGGCATCTTCTGGGGACTGTAGAACCATTTCACTCCTTTCCTTCATGAGCTTTAGAGTTGGATCAGAGAGCCTCTTATTGCCTTTCTTCCGCTGGGTCTTAAATAACTTTGACCCAGTGGAATGGACAGCTGCGACAAACCCGTCGTTATACTCATCCACATCCACGTCGCTGGGAAGGCAATCGAAACGATTTTGCAGTTCGAGCTGGAAGCTCTCGGGGTTTTGAAGTTGGGTCGGTGCTGGTCGGAGCGTAGACTTTATCAATCGAGATCGCTCTAGCTTGATGCTTATATTTAATATGCCCCTTACAAGGCGGTGATCGCTTCCGGTTTTAACCGCGTTGATCACAGAGACATCATTAAATATATGCTTCTTAGTCGACATGATAAAGTCAATCTCGTTTTTGGTTGCACCATCTGGGCTCATCCAGGTCCACTTCCTGTGTTCTCGCTTCTTGAAAAAGGAGTTCATCATATAGAGTCCCTCCTTCTCCATAAAACTGGCCAGTAAGTGACCCCGGTGATTACGAGACCCAACCCCAAATTGCCCTACTCTCAGCTCATCATCGTTCCGCTTGCCCAATTTCGCGTTTAGGTCCCCCATAACGATGGTGAAGTAGGTTTCAGGACTGTGCATGGCTTTTGATATGTCCTCATACACAGCTTCTACCTCTTCGTCGGAGTGTGAAGAAGTCGGAGCGTAGACCTGTATGACCTTCAACGAGTACCGCTTGGATACTCTGAGCATAAGGTACGCCACCCTAGTTGACACACTCTCGATCTTCACCACGTTGCTCACGAGGGACTTGTGGACGAGGAACCCGACACCTCCTTGGGACTGTTGGTCGCCCTCCCGGAAATAGAGCAGGTTACCGGACTTGAGGGTTATCGTGTCCTCACCCTCTCTTCGGACTTCCGATAGCCCAATAACGTCCCATCGTAACCTGCTCAGGTCCTCCTCGAGCTCAGCCAATCTCTCGTCTGTCCGCAGTGTGCGCGTGTTTAGTGTTGCCAGGGCCAAAGGTTGTCGGTGGTGGTAGCCGGATCTTCGCCGGAGATTCTTCGCACCCCTGACTCCGCTAGTGCCCTGACCGCTACCAAAGCCAGAGCACTGGGAGTCGCCGGAACCTCGGGGCCATTTTTTTGTTGTACTCATCATATTTTAGGGGGGGGTTTTGCCATAATCGCCACGCTTGGCAGGCGGGTTGGCGATCGCAGTTTTGTACACCGCATTACAGGGATGCTGCTGCCCATCCACCGGTGGTTTTGGACGTAGTTTAACGACATACCCGGGTTTTTACCACGCAATAACGCATATATTTCGTTCTGTAAGGTGCATTTAGACCAAACGAGCATTCGCTCATTCTATCCCCCACTCTACGAAATCAAGGAATTTCGACGAATCGCGTTTTGTGTAACGAACGAGTTTCGTAGAGTGGGAGGTAGAATGAGCGAATGCTCGTTTAGTCTAATTGCACCTTAACCACACGAAAATCATTCTAATTCGTAAATAATATCAATACTTTTTTCAAGGAATATGTGGCCAACGAGCAGGCAGATCTTCTGCTGGTTAGCAACTACCGCCGCCCATGAACATCTAATAGTACCTATAATGTTAATCAGCTGAAGATAAACTGATTCGAGAAAATACATTTAGAAGAGATGAATAAAAACATAAAAAACCAATTGGGAGCAATCAATAGTTAATTTGGAGATTGCTTTGGTGGAACCGAAATGGTCTAATTAATTTAGTTTAGAATACTTTGGACTGCATATTAACTTACAAAAAATTGGTTACTTTGCGGGTTTTACGGTATCAATTATAACCTCAGCCTCTTTATTCATACTACTTAAAAGGCATTAAATTAATTCTACCTCTTTCTAACATAAATAAATGTAAACAGGACGGAAAAGGACAAACGAATTTGAACATTTTTTGAGAGTTTATTAACAGAACCATTAATTAATGTGTTACTTAATAGTCCTATAATTGACCCACTTTAGTGTTAATAAGGGTATTTCGTAGGGTTGGGTGCAAAAAAATGCATTTTCGAACATCAAGCTCGATTTGGAGCATGCGTATTCGAGGAACACGCCACAAGTTCAAACCTGCAGCGAAATCGTTGGGGTTTGATGATGGAGCAGCCATATCCAGCACTCATTAATGCAGAAATGTGATTTTTTTCCCATTTTTTTCTACATATTATTATTTTTTTAGACTTAAGTTTTTTCCAATAAAATATTGACATATTTGAAGGTTTGTTATTTACTATTAACTAAATATTTTGATTTGTACTTTTAATTTTTCTCCAGTAGTCACACTACTTAATACTATATAAATTATAAATATTAGATGTCATATACCAAAGAAAAACGACCAAGATCACCTATGTCCGAGGTGGGGATCGAACCCACGTACTCAGCTTTCGCGGCTGATGCCTGTACCCCTCGGCCACTCGGTCTTGGTTGAGTACGTAGGTTCGATCCCCACCTTGGACATAGGTGATCTTGGTTGTTTTTCTTTGGTATATGACATCTAATATTTATAAGTTTGTTCATTCGTTGAATATATTAATAAAGAATTAATAATAAATAATGGAAGAAATATATCACTGTGTTTCGATACGTCGGTATATTGATCGGTAACGGAGGTTCTCAATTGGACTGAATCAGTATCAAGCGAATACAAAAAGTATTATTTATGAAATTAAAACGAGGGGTAGGTGTAGAAGCCTTTTATAACATTTATAAATGATCACTCTTATTTTCTAACTAATCGGTTCATCAAATAAAAAAAAATAAAAAATATCAATCTTACCTTAACAGAAACGTATTTCACGAAAACTGTGTAAAGTGTGGAAACTTATACATCGTATCTATGTAGGTATATTTTTATTCCCGCTTAAGCCTATTTTTGTTTACTCCCATCAGAATATTTTCACTCGGTTTTTAAATACGTAGTCATTAGTCAACCAATGGCCAAACGACACTAAATGCATGACGTTTTAAAACGGGCTTGTTTAACGAGCCGTTGCGCGTTGGCGCCATCAACTTCATTAATATACTTTTTACCAATATTGATCAACGCTCGTGACAGATTCTACTTCTGTATTAATGAACTATGTAAATCCTTCAATTACTGGTACGATCGAGGAATTTAATTTCCTACCCATTTCGTACCTTGTCATAGTAGCTATATTATGACAGTCCTAGCAGCTTTCATATTGATTGTCACTGTGACAAGGTACGAAATGGGTAGGAAATTAAATTCCTCGACTGTACTTTTTGCGAGCAGAGTAAAATCTATCACCCACAATTACGAGAAGGTTTCAATCAATGGAGCGCACGCATTAATACTTTGACATTTACTCATTGAAACCTAACCAAAAACCAACTTATTTTAAATATACTTACATAAATTGACAACCTTATTGAAATAACATAAAGTGGATAATCGTTTAATATTTAGTTTCTCAATGACTTGTCGAAATGCAGTTCTCGTTAATGAATTTTAGCTTTCGAACGGAGCTGATATATGTATGAGGACGAGTGCTCGAATAAACGTGACGTGAAAAATTATAATCATCAGTAATCGGTCACGCTGCGGCGAGTAATTGAATATGTCTTGATATTCAATGAGATATAACCTGATAGCATAGTACGAGTATTTATTTGAAACAGTTTTTTGACTATGATAATACGGGAGTGAGTTAGAGGTACTTATAGAAATTATAGTATTCCACTAATTTGAGAAAATACTGAGTCGATAAATGGACGTACTTCTGCAAAAAGGAACCAATCCACACAAGTTTGAGGTGTTAATTAAAATGACAAATTTGTGTGAATTGGTTCCTTTTTGCAGAACTACATCCAAATGTTATGTAGTTACAAGTAAATAGGTAAATAAGGAAAAACATTTTTTTTTACGATAGTTGTTTTCAAAACTACAATTTATATACATACTTAGATTAAATCGAACTAATCTACTTAACCTAACGTATATCTAAGATTGGCCCTTGTGGCATTTTACTGAGGATGGCCAGCGGTATTTCCTCGGTTCTTCCTAACACTGTATTTAGTTGTGCTTGCGCTGTGGGATGTCAACTAAAATTTTTCAAAGAGATTAATAAGACGTTTTTAGCCAAAATGCAACGAATCCACATAGTAATATATACCACATTGGTTATCATCTCACGACAATGCATCTGAGGAATGCATTGAAATACCTACGTACTGGTAAAAATAAGTTTACTGTGTTTTAATGGCAGCGGAAGCTGTATATCTAAAACCGCAGATATCTTTAACACAAGTCTTAATTATAGTCCATTATATTACGGCAACGTATGTATGGGAAAAGTTCACATTCGGATACCAGCACCAAATTTTAGTATGTTGTTAAATATGTCATTCTGTATCCAAAACTGTCGGGAGACACTCTCTCAAAGGTCAAGGTCACCAGTAATGACGTCCTCAAAATGGCTGCTGCCTAATTTTGAAAAGCGCTTATTTGTTCCTCAACCGCCCAACATACACCATTGTGTGTAGTATCAATTGAAAGGTTATTAAATATGCTCTAACTTTGTTTTTTTGTGTTATAGCGTACATCTAAAAATAAAAAAAATATCGCGGAAAGAATAAAAAAATGTTTTTACTCTTTTCGTACAATGTACATTTCATCAGGAAACAAGCGGTATTAGAAAAAAATATTGTACTACATAAATGTAGCTAAACTATTATCCTAAAATAAACAGTTTAAATCATCGAAATCGGTTGAAAATAAACAAAGTTATGTCATTTTCTATATTCCGCGGCAAACGCCATACACCCGCCATCCGCCCGCTCGCCAGTTCGAAAATGTTAATTGCACCCAAACTATGCAATTGATTTACACTGATAAGATATGAACTAAAAGCCAATTAATTATACAAATACTAGTTGTCTTAAAAAACTGTTGTTATTAAAATAAAATACATAATTTAAGAAAAAAAACAAATTAAAAGACATAGGTACTTAGAGTAAGGTAGGAAAAAGGTAACAAATTGATAATAATAACTTCTAACTATCAATGAAAGAATATTATGTATATATATATTTCAAGGATTTATTCTGAACAGTAAATTCTGGAGTAAGTTCCTTCACATACACAAAGAAGAGTGCAATTTAAAACGATTTTTACGCATACGCCAACATGGACAAGGCAAGTTCTTTCTTCTTTTTTCCAGCTCCAATCGCAGGGATCAATTTTCTTGTGGATAAGGCAAGGCACTTCGTCCATATCTTCGTTTGTTTGTAGCATGGTTCGCTTTAGATGTTGAGTCAGTTTCAGTGCATCTTTTGTTGGTGAGATGCTTTCAATACTCAATCATTTATTGCTTCCACACAGTTTACAAGGTATTATGTGAACATAAAGTGTTTACCGCTATTTAGTTAGGCGAACGCAGTCCTTGAGCGTGTCTCCGCCTATCTATCGTAGCATACGATGTTTGTGATAGAGTATTGAGTAAACTGAAAGAAATAGAAGCGGAGAGAGAGTGAAAAGAGGGAACCACTGCCAGGCAAGCTAAAATGACGTGAGGAGAACCCGATACTTGACGAAGTTGGAAAAAATTGACTTGAGGATGTTGATCAGAATTATTTCGAGAAACAACACCCTCAACAGATATCTTAAGGTGATGGGAATAAGTAATTAAGCAGCCTGTCCACATTACGGGAGAGACGAAACTAGTCAGCATGTTCTGGTAGAATGCATTTTGTAGATACGCAGCGGCATTATGTGTTGAATATCCCTGCAACTTATCGGTGTTCTTTCTCCTCACTCATGGACGTGTCGATGTCCATGAGTTCTTCCCTGGGGTCGCCCAGGGATATTCTACGGTTCTGCAAAAATACAAGGAGGCTAGAAGAAAATAATGTGGTAACGCAGCCGTGACATTAACCTACGGCTCCAGCAACGGGAAAAGGATGAATGAGCACACCAGATACTCGACAGCCCACTCGATTCCGGCCGAAACATAACATAACATGCGATGAAAAGCAATCAAAGACATATCAGCAATGAACGGATCGCATAAGAAATTAATCAAACTTACAGGCAAAGTCTCTTCAAACAAGCTAACTATCTTATCATCGTGTATCGAGAGCATGTAAATCCTTTCCAGGGCAAGCAACTCTAAACATCAAAGTTTCCGTCCCTCTAAAAAAACCCTCGCCCTCATGTATGGTAGTTATTTGTTTCAGCGGCGACTGTGTGTAAAATAATATTCTGGCATAGGCTGGTTCGCGTGAAGACGAGAGCATAGTCACGGAGGAAGAAGTGAGGACTTTACCTTTATATGTACAGATTACAGTTGTCATTCCAACGGAATATTCATTATTAGTTGAAACAATTCTGCTGTTACGAACTGATGTAAGCTGCTTGCCCTGGAAAACGATTTCCGTGCTCAGTATCGTGCTTTATATTGTTAGCTTGTGTGAACAAACTTTGCCTGTAGGTAACTTTGATTATTTTTTTATGCGATCCGTCCATTGCTGAAATATCTGGGATTGCTTCTAATCGCATACTTCGTTTGCTACGATGAGCAGGAGGAGTCGCGCTCACGGCCAGAGTTCACAACAAGCATGTAAAGAGGAGTTTCAAGGTTGTAAAAATAAGCTAAGATGCTAAGGTCACGTCCTTCGCCGACCGGACAGTCATGTCGTGGTCGTGATAAACTATCTGTCCATGGCTACTGGAAAGAGGAAGGCCGTCCACCACTTGGATGACGAATGTCCAGAGATACTACAAATTATATAACAATTAATTATAGCCAGACGGAATGATTTAATATGAATATAAAGCTATCGAAACATCTCACCTTAATTTATGATCTCACCAACTAAAGATGCACTGAAACTGAATCAACATCTGAAGCGGACCATTCTACAAACAAACGAAGATATGGACGAAGTGCCTTGCCTTATCCACAAGAAAATTGATCCCTGCTATTGGAGCTGGAAAAAAGAAGAGAAAGTATTTGTCTATATTCCAGTTCCATTGTGGAAAACGATTCCTGATGCAAGTGCTAGTTGCAAAGAACTTGTGCCTTGTCCAGGTCCACGTTGGCGTATGCGTAAAAAACGTTTTAAATTACACTCTTCTTTGTGTATGTGAAGGAACTTGCTCCAGAATTTACTGTTCAGAATAAAACCTTGAAATATATTATACATAATATTCTTTTATTGATAGTTAGAAGTTATTATTATTCATTTGATACCTTTTTTCTACCTTACTTTTTTTTAATTTGTTTTTTTTCTTAAATTATGTATTTTATTTTAATAACAACAGTATTTTTAAAACAACTAGTATTTGTATAATTAATTGGCTTTTAGTTCAAATCTTATCAGTATAAATCATTTGCATAGTTTGGGTGCAATTTACATTTTCGAACTGGCGGGCGGGCGGATGGCGGGTGTATGGCGTTTGCCGCGGTATATAGAAAATGACATAACTTTGTTTATTTTTAACCGATTTCGATGATTTAAACTGTACATTTTAGGATAATAGTTTGGCTACATTTTTGTAGTACAACATTTTTTTCTAATACCGCTTGTTTCCTGATGAAATGTACATTGTACGAAAAGAGTAAAAAAAAAATTTTATTCTTTCAACGATATTTTTTTTATTTCTAGATGTACGTTATAACATGAAAATAAAAAGTTAGAGCATATTTAATGACCTTTCGATTGATACTACACACAATGGTATACGTTGGGCGGTTGAGGAATAAATAAGCGCTTTTTGAAATTAGGCACTAGGCATTTTGATGACGTCATTACTGGTGACCTTGACCTTTGAGAGAGTGTCTCCCGGCAGTTTTGGATACAAAATGACATATATAACAACATACTAAAATTTGGTGCTGGTATCCGGATGTGAACTTTTTTTCCGTAATATAATGGACTATTACTCACGTTTCTATCTATTGCCTATAAACTAAACTTAAGTGCTAAAGAGTTAGGTATAATTATAATAAAAATGAAAATAAATTCCAAGACCGAAAAGATCTAGAACATTTATACAGGGTGAATATGTAAACCGGATGGGGGCTAAGATCTTGTAGTTTAGTGCCAGAATTAGGGTTACAATTACATACCGTATATCTTACAATGAATATAAATATTTATTGTGCTGTATAAGTGACCAACAAGGTTATTTTTTTTAGTTTTAATGGGCGTAGGACTCTAAGTAGTTTAATTTATAAAAAAAAACATGGAATAGCATATTACCTTCCCCCATTATGCATGATTATGAGTTAATACTGTTCTAAATATACGTATTTGTGTTTTAATATTATTTGAATCTTCTATGAGTTTTCTAATAAAATCATCTTGTAAAATAAAAGAAGCTGTACTTTTTACAACCGGCTCGAGAGGAAATTATAAAAAATAATAACAATTAAAAGTAAGTACCTTACCTACCTAAGTTAAAGTCGAAAGCAGAATGATCTATACAGGGTTACACCTTATTTCAATGACTTAAGGGTTAAAAATATAAACATGTTTATGCTCCCGAACATACCTACCACATGACAGGATCTGTGGTTATTTTTAATAACTGGTACTAGAATTAGCCTAGCTTGTCTCATAATTAGAGTTAATTAATGAGTAAACTTTCATGAACAGTCACGTATACTTTTATGAATATTAAATAAATGAAGTACGTGTTGGGTAGTACGGAGATAATATTATATTATATAACAATACTACCCACCTCGGCTTCGCACAGGTACCTACGAAAAGCATCCTCTGAAATTACTCTATTTAAAATAATCGCTTCAAACTCCGTTTATTTTACATTGCTTTAATTAAGGTAACTTCGTAAATATCAGCCTCCGTAGCCTAATTAGTGACCCTGCCTACGAAGCGGGAGGTTCCGGGTTCGAATCCGGGCGAGGGCAATTTTGTGTATTTATTTATCACAAATATTTGTTCCTTGGTCATGGCTGTCTATGAATATAAGTATAATCTTATAGGCGAGGCTAGTACCCATATTACAACCCTTAATTGAGCTTACCTTGCGACTTGGTCGATTTATGTAAGATGTTCCAAGATATTTATTGTTTATCGTCTTCATTTGTCTGAGATTCTATTCAGACTATGTTCTGATTATGACAAGAGACGATCGAATCGAACACATCAAGGAAAATAACTGAGAAAATATAAACCGTTTTCTGAGAACCTGATAAGGTCCTATCAAACCTTCATCAATACGTAAAACTAAAAAACCGCATCGTTAATACAGTTTACTTATAACAGAAATCTCAATCCGTTGCCCATTGAGTCAGCTTCTTCGAACTAATCTGGATGTAAAAACTAAATGACCGGTAGTCGTTAAAAGTATTAGATAGGCGATATGGGTACTTCCTAACTCTACCCTGTGACTGGGCAATGTTGGCTGTATATGTATAGCTTGAATTCATAGTATACTGCATCATCGCCATCTCCTAAACGTTATTCCAACAAAATTATGTGGATACATATGATTATATAAAGTATATATATGTTTTAGAACGTTGGCCTTCTAAAGATTAGCGGTAAGTCTAAATGCAGATAGATTAGATCTATGTATTTAGTACCTAAGTACTGCTACTGTCTTTATTTATATACCTATACATATCTGAAGTTTTGGGAACAGATAAACAGATGTGAGCTAGACTTACTGATTATTCAGATGCCTTTCATTTTGATGCAAAATTTTGGTCAGCCTCTGTAGCCTAGTTGGTAGTGACCCTGCCTACTAAGGTGGAGATTCCAGGTTCGAACCCCTGCGAGGGCATTATTTGTGTATATTCATCACTAATATTATATTATTTCCTTGGTCATGGCTTTCTATGTATTTAAGTAGGTAGGTATCTGTTATAAATATCGACGCCTAGTACCGACATCACAAGCCTTAATTGAGCTTACCGTGGGACTAGGTCGATTTGTGCAAGATGTTTATAATTTTATTTTATTATACAAATAAAACAATATCTATTGGTATAAATACTTATTTACGTCTTCGGTCGAATACGGAAGCGGCCGGCGGTAGTCGTGTACCTGATTACAGGGATTAGTACTACGCAGCGTGAACTGACCATACTTTTTATATCACTACGGTTGCTAACAACCGTAATGTCTATCTGACAACTAAGAAGTAGATGTATTCAGCCTGTCCTTGCCCAGTATAGCGATTATATGGCCATTATTACTAGGTAAGATTTTTTTTTATGCTTTTCTCATGTAAATGTATCATATCCACTTACTTGTGTATTTATTTGACAACAATCTTATTTTACATACAAATAAGATTGACAGCTCGCAACCACGAAAGCTATTTTTTTATGTGACGAAGGTAGACAACTGAGCTCTCAGCCCACCTGATGGAAAGCAAGAACTGGGACCCATGGACATAGAAACCAAAAAATCGCCTATGCGCTGCCTAGTGCCTACCCTGAGGACATAGATGTATTACCTCTATCGATACCAGTAATTGCACCGGCTATCTTACCCCCAAACCGAAACACAGCAGTGCAGACACTGCTATTTAGGGGCAGGTTAACGGGTAAGACGGTGGTAGCTATCCGGGCGGACCCTGCACGAGGTCCTACCACCAGCAATACGGACTACTGAGTGGATAGTTAAAAAATACATATACATTAGTAGCTACTACAAGCTTTTCATATCTCACAGAAATTAGTATGATCCTGCCATTACTATAAACAGTAAACACGAGTTGAATGAACCTTATAACCAAAAGTGTAATATTAAAATAATAGCCAACTACGATTTATAAATATACAATCATTCCTACAATAACAGTGCCGACTGACTTATTGCCACATTTTCCCACTCAATATATTTCAACCATCTTGTAAGCTAGTGATTACGCTAAAAGAGGGGCCATAAAAATATCGATTGATCATATTACAGACCTGCTACTGTGAGCCTGCGGGCAGGCCATACGGTAGGTATACACCCGATTACAACAAAAAAGCATCAAGTGAAACCACTGAATGCTTAGAATCTCGACTCTAGCATAAAGCATTAAAGTTCTATTTAAGAGAAAGTACAATTTCTCTTAACACATTTTACTTTAATGATCATACATGGAATACTGTAATCAAAAGGTTTAAATAATAAATAATAGCCTGCTCGTTACAGACACATATTCATTAGGAGTCCTCAAATAATTTACTTTAGTTTTCTGGTCAGTCGTCACACTTATTTCGATGAAAATTATGAGCTTAGACAAATTATTTAAGTATCCATAGACTTGGAAGAACTGAATCCAACTCTTGCTACTTTCATTGTTGTCATAGAAGGAGCTTTCTGCCTCAACGGCCATAACAAATATACACATAATTTATCATATTTACCACTCTCATCCCTTTTAACCTTAACGGTATTTCAATGCTGTACTAAAATTAAGCAAAACGTTCTAAAAGCCGCCAATAAAAAGCACATTAACATCATAGATACGACACTAGACTTTACACCAACTTTCAACTGAACTTTAAAGTGACATACATAGGAAGTAAAATCGAATGTTTTGTGTTAGTTTTGTTAAAAGTTGGCGATAATTACGGTCGACCATAAAATCGCGGTGACAACAAAGCTTAACGCTTGTAAAACTTGAAATTTCCGAAAAACATTATAGAATTTTATAATATGCCATAAAATTTAGATCAGCCTCTTAAGAAATATGTATTAGTGGCATGGAAGAGAAGCTGTGCCAAGTCTATGAATTATTAATAACTAAGTTGTTTGTAGGAAAAAACTGTACAAACTTGAATAAATTATCATGTGCAGGTTGAAACGCAGATTTTGTAGGCAAAGTCTTTTACAAACTTAATAACAGATACATTGGACACAAGTAGATACTCCGTATGTCTATTAGGAACTAAAAAGTCATATTAATATAATAATATCTGACTATCGCACTGACCGTTTTGATTCAAGAAAGAAAATAAATAATATTTAAATATATTTGTTCATATTTATTGTTGTGAATAATACTGTTATGCACCTAAACATCAGTCAATATTCTAGGAATTTAATATTTTTACTACTAACCTGGACGTAATAAATAAAACTTGAATATAAATATTAGGAAATTACATGCTTATGTAGATATTTCAAGCTCAGGCTTATTTACCCCGACATCAAACTTGGCGGTGTCTTTTCTCAGTAATATTTTAGAGGTATATTTTCAGACAAAGGTAGGTTGCGGCTTTTTGAAAAGAATTTAGAAGTATTTTATTATTTATAGTAAGTCCTTCACAATAATGAGGAGCCCTCAACCGCGGCCCGTTTGAGGAGCCGCCCGCACGTGGGCTTACCCGCTCGCATTCAAAAGGGTTCCTACCTTCCTACATTTTACAGCATTCCCGGAATCCCAATAACGCCCGGACAGTTACACAAAATATGAAAGAGGCTTTGTTCCGCTTCAAGGATATAACTATGCGGATACATTCAAAGTCATCCCTTTCAATAAATCTACGCCCGCATCTATAAACAAGAATAACAAGCAAGCGCCTTAAGGAAAAAACAAATAATGAATGCCTGTAATTCCCGTACAACGAATATCCACTTAAACACCAGTCGTATATTGTATGGCGAAATTATGCGCCTCCGTTGGTTACAATGAAAACAATAATTAACAATTCGCTATAAATCCGGTAGTCCGTCTGTACTTACATTGAAGCAATGAAAGGAGTCGACAGTAAGTTAATTTCACGCTGGAGGTAAAAGCACAAAACGAGTTGACAAGATTTTCTCCAGTTGCAAGGCTGGATTGGATTAAAATATACAAAGGTAAAAATAATTAACTGCATAATATGATCAATGCCGCTTAGGCACCCTGCGGTTTTACCTAAAGACCTTACTAACTTATTCAAGGATCCATAACTTTGCAATATCTAGAAAAGACCTGACTACATCTCATTCACCATACCTGTAGAGATGTTTTTATGCATTTCTATTTTACGATGCATCTGGGATAGGCCCGTCAGTAAGTACTCTGCTAATTCCGAAGGCGTCTGCTCTTTGCATCGCCATTACTGCCATTAGCCATCACCAGTCAAGTGTCCTGTCCCCGGACACTTGAGTATTTAAGTACAAAAGCCAGACATTTCACGTCGTTTGTCCCGACACCTCTGGGACTGTCTTCGGAGCAACAAGTGGCAAAAAAACTGGCGCCACATTGTATTAACGCGACCCCCACGGAGCGTCACTGTCTCAAGTGCGATCAACTCATTGTTCACAGACCATGCACTTGCCTCTGTACCTGTTTCAACCATTTATCCAACTTTTTGTTTATAAGATTTCTGAGAAACATTAGACACGAACACGTGTCTGTACAACCTTTTGTTTCGCAGATAACCATCACTTTGAGACTTGACACATAAAAGACACCGATGGAGATTACATCAGCTCATTCTGGTTTTGAGACGTCAGACTTATTTGGGCGGTGATTTAATGATCTAATTTGCAGGTGATATTTTAAGAGTAGCGGCCCTTTTGCGAATTTTTGCTGCGCTATCTTAAGACGGAAACAGAAAAAATGTATCGCTTATCTGTCGAAGATAGAGGCGTCTGAGAAATGCGTGCACATGTAAGTCATTAGTCAGGGGCTGCGTTTCTAAATATTGGCGAGCCCCGCAAATCCCGGCGCCACCGACGAGACAAAAATGCCGCCCTTTCAAGTGCCGACAAAACTGCAGCTACGAAAATATTTACTGAAGCGCCGAATGAACACAAATGACCGTGGTATTGGGTATCAAGTAATCCTAAGATTCGTAAAGATTTTAGCGCTAAGTAACCAAACCTGGGTACAGAAGCTAATGTAAAACCAACATGTTTGTTTAAGTTTTAGCAACTGTGCTGCGGATAGCTGTGACGGCACGAGTAAGTATTACGAGAGGCATTGTTTTCAATTTGAGCCCATATCACGCTGTTTCACGGCTAACCGTATCAATACCGATTAGATACCGATACTGATATCGCGAACGCGCCATACAGATACACGTCATGAAGAAAATATGGTGCAACAAGGGATCAAAACATTACATCACTTATTTACACTTTAGCTTCAATTAGATTGGGACTTTATCTGAAGATAGTGACGTGGATAATTCCGGGGGATTATTGGATACCCGTGCTTCTAATCACGTCATATCTCGGAAGTCGTGACATCTATAATGGATGTTTCCGCATGAAGTGACCATGACGTCAGAATGACCGGAGAGATTGGCCGCGTCACCTCACGTTGCATGACTTGGCGTCACAGCTTCTCGTTATTTGCTCGCTAACAACACACGTCAGTGGAACCGGTCTGCGGTTCTTATAAGCACGACTTAGATCCGGCAGGTATCACCGAGTGATTTGAAAATTCCGGAAACTAAGTTAACGACCTCTTTGAGAGAATGTGATTCCCAGACGAGCTTACTCAGCTCTGGTCATCTGATGAATAATCCCGTATAATTTTTGCAAATTACTTGTAGATTCTTGAAATGGCTTCGTCATCAAATACTTAAGAACTCAGTCACGTTATGTTTACTGTAAGTATTTATCTAACTATATTTTGATTCTGATTTATCGAATACCTAAAGTATAATACAAATTTTAACAGCATGAAAGAACCGGTTGTACGTCTGAAACAACATTCAGATTATTTTTATTTCATGAAGGTGGCAATCAAGCATTTGGCCTACTTGATGGTAAACAACTACCGTAGCCTCAACTCCAGAGGTTCTGTAAAACCTTTCCTATAAAGTAGTTTTACCGCGTTGACGGCTAAAGGAATAAACGATCCCATTGATCCTCCATCGTCGTTTGAGGTTTCTGGCAACTGACATTTCTAATCAAGTCTACAAAAAATGTATTCACTGAAAATTTTTACGACTAAACTAGACGACTTAAGTAATTGAACTAAGTAAGTGCCTACACCTCCGCTCAAAAAGCTAGCTCTGCCTCATTTTTCACTAAATCGCAATACACAATAGAAAAGTGTAGAAATACTTATTTATCGCTTAAAAACTATCCTCTTGACTTAATCATTTATGTTAAATGTAATTTACCTACTCACCGGAACGAGAAAACAAAACAAAACCGACCAAGCGCAAGTAGTATTCGCGCTCAAAGCAGCAAATTATTAGCAAAATTACAGTTAAATCAACCTGCCACAAAAACAATAAGAGAAATATCAAAACAATTATCGTTGAAAGAGTTAATTAATATGAATAAACCCTTTTTTTGCTATTTAGTATCCTAATTTGGAGCAGTTCTTGTTCTTACAACACATATCCTTACCAAATTTCATGACTGTTGTACTTATAGTTTCCGAGTAAATCGACTGTGACAGACGGACAGGCGGACATGATGAAACTATAATGATTCCGTTTAGTTATTTTGGCTACAGAATGCTAAAATCAAACAAATATGGTCGTACACAATGTGTACTACACACCTACCTATACTTAATTGTACAATGAATTACCCAATGATATAAAGGATTGTGAGTCTCTTAGTGCATTTAAAACCAAATGGAAGTTACAGATGTAGTGAGAAATGACTTGCCTTCGGAAACGTTCGTCAACGTCATGCTGTTTCAGTCTATCTCACTGAGACTGACAGTAATAGCTGTCATGCTACTTCAGTCAGACTCGGTGACACTGCCTGAAACAGCATGTGTTTACGAACGTTTCCGAAGGCAAGTAATTTCTCACTACACCTGTACACATAGGTACTTACTAGTAATATATTATAATTATGAGCTTCTAGCGATCATACTACATATGTTTAATTTTAAGAAAACCTAATATTTAAGCTCATTTAAGTGAACTGTATTGTTTTTATAAGTAATAATAAAGAAATCTCTCTAATCTCAATTAAAAGTGGCGACCGCCGTTCGGCGGTTCACCGCCAGTGCCGCGTGCGTCGCACGCGTCGACCGCGTCGTCCGCGACCTGGGTGCTTACCCAAGTTGGCAGTTGCCAATCGCTAACGCTTAGTAGCATATCGTAGTTTACCCTCTCTGTCACTCTTTCATATTAGTGCGACAAAGATAGTTAGCGGCCTTTCGTTTATAATTGACGATTAAGAGTTATCAATTGGCAAGTTGTCTAAGCATCCTGTAACTCTTATTGACTTGACCCGGCGCGCGCCCCCAAAATTCTAATCGACTGGTTTATTTCGGGCCGTGCTGATTCAACAACTGTTCAACCTATTAAAAGTGCAAAATAAATTTTCTAGAAGGTTTTTGCTTACCCTGTCCTAAAAAAACACTTTTTTCCACTTTTTATTTTACCACTTACCGGCGTGATTGATTTTGTTACATATTGATACCGAATTTCAGCTTTCTATGTAGTGCTAACGGTCACAGATTGTCCGTAGATAGACAGATAGACATGGGGAAACTATAAGGATGATTACATAGTACACACCTACGTGAATTCCTCTTGAATTACTCTACCTATTAAAAAAAATCTCATCAAAATCGGTTGCGAAGTTTTAAAGATTTAAGCGTACAAAGGGACATAGGGACAGAAAAAGTGACTTTATTTTATACTATGTGGTGATGATAATGATTAAAAGTGGCGACTGCCATTCGGAGGTCGACCGCCAGTGTGCCGCGTGCGGCGCACGCGCCCGCGCCGACCTGTGACTCAGTCATGACCCGGCGCGCGCGCGCCCGAAAGGCTAATCGACTGGTTTATTTACTGTATAAGGCAAGTTATGTAATTGTGAACATTACAAATTTTTGTTTTCTACTCGTCGACTGTAAGGATTGAATTATTTCAAAATTGTAATCATAAGTTCGCTATTCAACTACAATGAATCCATTATACAACACCGTAGGCAACTATAATTAATTTGACCAATTACGTGCTAGCAAAAAAAGACATCAAAGAGCAGGGGTCACTTCAAGATCTGCACTTAGTTTCGGCATATGTAGTTCATTATTTAGATTTCTTTACATATATTTTTACTGTAATACGAGTATAAAAAGTATTGTACACAAAAGTGTTATATTTTTATTTAATTCGTGCCTTACTAAGGCCACTCAGCAAACTTCGTGGCCTAAACATGGTACTCGACTGGAAGCTCTCTATTACAACACGATTGTGTGAAATACTATACTTATTACCTAATAGTACATAGTATAGGCAGTTGTCTGTAGGTACTGACAACAGAGAATTTATAAAAATTGCTGACTACAATTATTAGTGAGGATTCCGAAGGCCGTGCATACGTCAACCACCTCGTGTGTCATAAACGGACGCGTGGGCAGGATTAGAGCATAATTTTAATGTTAATCAGTACCTAGGTAATGGATACATTAGATACCTACAGAAAATTAATTGAGAATTTAGACTACATGCTTATTAATATAATTAAACGATTAAACTCGCCTTGCACTAATAAGTAATGGAATACCATGTATTTAGACTGTTTTAGATGACAGGTTCAATTTCTTATTCGTCAAAGACAAACTAAATAGTCGTTCTCGCAGTTATTACCAGAAATGACATAAAATATTTTTCTTCATATAATTGTAATTACATATGACGGAAGTTTCCTCACGAACTAACGTATGTATTTAATCTTAGGTATTAAATATTTTCCTCATCGTTAGACAGTGTTTGCGCAGGTAGGTACCACGTCAGAAGGGTCAAAAGTCAAGTCGGTTGCGTGACGCGTGCGCAAGTGTCTGCCCGCACGTACCAATAGTAACACCGCCACGTGTGACCGTTCTTGTACTTTAATGGCATTGAAATAAGGGTCATAAATAGTCAATGGAGTCGGTATTTGTACGTGCTGGGAGACTGGTTTAATGCAAGCTACTTATACTATGTACGTACATAGCTTGTAAATATTTATACTATAATATAGTATATTACGCAGGTAAGAAATGTGGTAAGTAGTTATTAAAACTACATGTACCTGCCGTATATTAAAATATTAGGCAGCTGACAGTCTAGAAATATATTTCTAGGCTTATTTAGTAAATACTAATTTTGGTAAGCGAAAAAGTGTTTTTTTACAAATAATGGCTCACAACCTTAAATGAAGATTATATTATGTCACCTACGAATATCCTCTTAACGGTTCAATATAATGTAGTTATTATTCTCCACAAAATCAAAACAATGCTTTGAAATTCAATGATTGCGACACTGCATACATTTGATTCACTTAAGAACGCAACGCATTCGAAAATCGGTCATGGAATAATTGTTAAACACAAGGAAAATAAACAAAAACAACTGTTATCGGTTGTTAAACAACATGTTTATGTATATACAAAACGTCAGTAGAAAACAAAAAATATATAAACAAACCTAAAACTTGCATTATTCCTTAATCCTGCACTTTTAGAACACGATATTAGTTTTATTATCAACTTAAAACCGTAATCCTTGAGTTCACATATATTTTTAGTTAAAATTAAATTATCTATTAGTTTATCTAAGTTTTTACTTTAGATAAAATTCCTTTATTAGCGTGTTTTTTAATAATTTGGATTAAGTTTATACAATAAAGGCAATTGTCGTTAAATTTTTGATATTTATTAGTATTAACGTAAAAATATATCTGCGAACGTGTTTCACGATATGTGTCAGAGACATCAAATACTATGGAAAGTCAGCCATATTTGTTTACATTTTTTTTAATCTTCTGGCGAAAGGAATAGGGGGTCGAACTTTGGTGGATAATAGGATACCAAAGTGCATAACCAATCTGCACATATTATATCGCTAACGTATCGTATATCGTTTCATATAGGTAGTTTTCACTCTGTGCCTCTTTCTTATTAGTGCGACAAAGACACTTGTGTTTTATTCACGACTGAGGGTTAACGATTGGCATCTTAGCATGGCTCTCTAAAGGCCTACCACTTATGTCGCTACGTCGAAAATCGGAAACCTTTACGACCTTTACGACCTTTACCTTGTACGATTGGGAGATTGGAGGTGGACTCCATTGAGCTCCCGTTTGAACGCCTTGGTGCCCCGATGGGACAGACAGGGGAGTGAAAAAGGTGCCTAAGTCCTGAAGGGATATAGGTCCTGCGACCATAGATTTGTTTGAGGTTTACTAGAAGGGTTTGGGGAAAGATTTAAAGGTATTTGTGTGTAATGTAACAGTCAATTATTGGTCAGTTTGTTCGTTAGAATGTCATGTCAATGTTGTATAGAGACCTTTAACATCAGTCCCTGTCACTCCGATGACACCTACGTTGGATACCCATACTCGTATTTTAAGAACTTCACGATAGGTCATCTGCTTAATATTTATGCGCAAAGAGATACGTAGAAAACATACTCGTACCTTTACGACCCCTTTCGTTTCTGAAACTCATGACTACCAATAAAAACATTTATTTTATTATTGCAAGCGTGAAGATCGTGCCAAAATAACCTTCGCAGAACTACGACATGCCGGCATTTTATCTATGGTGTTAAAAGTGGCACGTTTTATGTAAAAACCACGTGTTTTTAACGATTTCTAGTAACCATTGTGGAGGAAAACCTTGGTGACACACGCGTCAATAAACGGTAAATATTATGTTTACAATGTACGACCAGTAGTATATATTCTTTGCGAGATATAAACTTATACTTACATAGAAAGTGGAACTTTTCTCACTGCTAAGAAACTTAATTTCCATGGTCCCTTCTGCAGTCAAGTTATTCCTACTAGAATGTTTTATTCACATAATACTTGAAAAAGGTTTTCTCCCCACAAATTTTGTTTGTTTTATTATCATCGAGACTTGTTCAGAAAATAACAACTTACGTCTTAGTGAATTGTTTTATATAATTAATTATTATGTTTTAAAATCAACAAAGTACCTACCGAAAAACTAACTATGTACTTACTTGAGTATGCTTTTATGTTCCGGAACATTTGGCACGTGTTAGCAAATAACTTTTGACTTAAGTCATAAGAATAAACATTATCTTGAGAAACATTGTAAGAAGGTAACGGTTGACGTCAACATAATCATTATCAACTGGTACCTAACCGCAGTTAAAAGTAATTGCAAATAAGCCTAACCTTGTATGTATATGTAAAGTAATGTTTCATAGACAATATCATTAAAATGAAGAACATTTTGCAACTGCGACTACTTTGTAAAGGATCTTTACATTTTAAGATTTTACGGATTTATTTGCTTTAACAAAATATTTATTGATATTTATTACGGATTTATGAATAACGATGACGTAATATTATAATTATATCTTAACGACGTAAATTAACGATATTTGTATGAAATAATGTTATAATAATAAGAACAATGTTTTCCCTTCGCATTTTTATGGAAACGTCCGAAATCATCTTTTCAATACAGATGGTGCTTTTTTACGCACTAGTTTATTTAGTCAGTAATAGGGTAATTTACAGAGTTAGGTAGGTATTCATGTTACGTGGTGGTGGTAAGTCAGACCCTACAACACTAGTGCGAGAAGTGGTTCATTTTTTTCAGGTCCTTCGATGGCTGAATCAACTTCGGATGGCCACCTGTACTGAAAAACGACGTGCGATATAGGTACGTGCGAAAAGAAAATTCGCAACTCGTGTCGATTTAAAACACTCCCTTCGGTAGTCTTTTAATCTATCGCCACTCGTTTGCAACTTCAACTTCATCCAAAAGACGCAAAAATTAACTCTTAATTCTAATAAATATGAATGTACATATATATAAAGTTGCTGTCATGTATGTTTTACTTTTTCCAAGTTGATCTCATAGTGAAGGCTGTTCAATATATTTAAAATACAGTTTGTTAACATGATACTGGCTTTTATTGAAACCGAGGAATGCGATGCAGATTTCAAAATGCTATTTTTAAAAGTAATTATCTTTCTAAGAAATATAATTGAAAAGCTTATACTTTAAAATGAATCGGTAATTTGCACTTGACAATGACAGATCGCAGCCACTCACAACGTTTGACAACTAAGCAGTACCTTACCTACACGCGTTACATTGATCGTTCGGAGGAAATAAAATTAATTGTACGGTAAAATTTAAATATTTGTCAAATTTTAATACTTGAAAACGATTGCTAGTAATGCGTGTTATTACCCATTTTCGTAAAAGCCCGGGTCATGATATCACCATGTGTAGGTACTCAGGTCAGATTTTATAAGATTTACCCTGTAAGTACTTTAATAAGGCCTATAAGGGTCAGGACTGACTAGTCCTAGTAGAGTATTGCTGATGATGATGATACAACTGATGGCAACTGTTTAATCCAACTTCCTCATCTGATAAAACCAGTGTGTGCATATCATCAACAACAAACAACTTAGCCCCAGATAATGTCGTGTAGGAAAATTCCGATATTAATTATGAATAGAATACGACCTGGATCATTAACCCTAAAACCTTATCAGCGGTGATATCGCAAATAGAATATAAATGTATCGATTCATTAAAATACGATGAAGAAAAGGAAAATTTGGCAATACTCTTTTCCATTAATTTGTTAAAAAATTAGTGTACTTACACGAATGTAATGTAATTGAGCTTGAAATATTTACGCAAAACTAAGTAGGTAATCTACTGTTTACTTACGTGTGTATTGTGTATAAGGTAGTCTACGGTCTAAGTAATCTACAAATATACAAAAAATGTACCTATTTAAGTAGAAGGAGATAAATAATATTATAAATTATACTCCATAAAACTTTGATGAAGTTATTTAGACGACTTTAAATGCAGATTCTTATATAAATTTATCAGAAGATTAGGATTAATCATCCATCAGTCAATATAATAAATTATATTATTATTGTATTGTTGCAATAATTAAATTACTTAAATACTTTTAAGTAAAATCACAAGCCATTGCTGTATTAAGGATCTGAATTATGAAAACCAACATTTACTTTACGTAGACAATTTTTTATTTCACTGGTCTATTTCCAGAAATCTAAATATCTCAGGAAATAGATACTGAAAACAAAGAGAACTCATATAAAATTTACTTTTACTACAATTGGATGTAGTTTAGCGAAAAGGATTCAAACTCTGAATTTTGTCACTGAAATAAATGACTTTTCCTTTTCCATAAGCTACGAGTATGTCCAACTTATCGTAACATATGAGTATTCATTTTAAATAAATACATATAAACGTAAAAGTTGTTCCTAAACAAAGCTTGCCAGCCAACGAAAATATATTTACTTACTTTTTTATTAGAGTAACAGAGAAAAATTCTCGAAATTAGGTTAGGATGTACATAATAACTGTGTAATTACTTGCAAGTTTTTAGGTATATTTACTTTTTTTCTGTCGAACGGTATAACGTAGCTCGAGAGTAGACCTTCCCTTTAAAAACCTAAACAATATAAAAGGTTGTCACAGAATGCAGACTAAGGAACCGGAATTAGTCAAAGTTTCCTCTCGTTAATGTCATTACTGGTCATTAGACCGCGTCACCACGTGCCACGATTACGCTGATTGACATTTTTCCATTGCACATTACTCATTAGCCTAGTGGAATTTTTATATTAATGGTTTACGTGGAAGTGGGATTCGGGCGATCGTTGACATTAGACAATGGCAAAACAAATAAGTAGCTAATTTACTTGATAGACTAGCAGGTTATTAGATTACCGGCTTCCAGAACTTTTAGGTTTATTTAAGTAGCTGATTAGCTATTGTATTGTGATTGTCGTTGCTGTTGTTGTTGTATTTCTGGCCACTTTTTTCCGCAACTCAACATCAAACGTGCCTATTTTGCGTGGTCCCAACGCCGGCCCAGTACTTATTGGGGACTTCACATCAATTTTCATCATAAATTCATTGAATTTCTTCGCAGGTGTATGCAGGTTTCCTCACGATATATTCCTTCGTTCTTTTTGTATTATAATCCTTCATTTTTTTTGTATTATAATTACTGATTACTAATGTTTTGCTCAATTTTAGTAATCTAAGGAAAGGACAACAAAATAACAGTATTTGTTAGTCACCTATTGACTTGTCACAGGTTAAACTTTTGATAGACTTTCGAAATGTTAGTAAAGGTGGATTTAGACCAAACGAGCGAACGCTCATTCTATCTCCCACTCTATTTTCGAACTGTAACGAAATTCGTTCGTTACACAAAACCTGATTCGTCGAAATTCGTTGATTTCGTAGAGTGAGAGATGAGCATTCGCTCGTTTGGTCTAAATCCACCTTAAGACGTAAATTATCAAATGTGATAAACTTGATTGATTATTCTATAATCAATCACTCGTGGATTGAAATATGTACATTTTGTTGGTTTTCTTTTGTACTAACAAATATAATTTATAAAGGAAATACTGAAGTATAATATACCTACCTTATTCATTGTTTTCTTGTACGTTAAATATGTGCATTAGGTACTGAATTGTGTCATAAAAGACGTCAACTGATTATTCCATTCTATTTGTAGCAACTCAACAAAGTTTATAGCAGTTATATTCGTATGCTCATCAACGTTCATTCTATATTCAGACATAATGTTTTATCTTGTTTAGCAAGTTTAGTATGTCAACAAGGTCGTGCGCGATATCATACAATAACAATGCAAAGTACGCATTGTTTTTTTCTACGTTCGTACCTAATCTATTATCATCAGCCGTGCTATCATTCTAGAAACACTAACCTCATCATCTTTTTAGCGTTTTTTTCCGGTATTGGGCTTAGAGAGCCTGGGGTTTGTTTGCAAACTGTTTCTCAAGATGTGATTTGATTTATTTTTATCGAAATGGACTGACCATCAACCCTCAAATGAAAGTAGGCTTTGTTGGGACAAGTCTAGTTTCCCAACCTTTTTTATTTATAATACTTACAATACTTCTATTTTATAAATTGTAACGTTAAAATGGGTTATAAATATTAGATGTCATAGGTCACTCGGTCTTAGCAACCACCGAGTCGGGTATATGTAAGGGATTGCATATACGCGAGAAATTTAACCGGTGGTTGCTAAAACCGAGTGGCCGAGGGGTACAGGCATCTGCTGCGAAAGCTGAGTACGTGGGTTCGATCCCCTCCTCGGACGTTAGGTGATCTTGGTCGTTTTTCTTTGATATATGACATGTAATATTTATAATTTATATAGTATTAAGTAGTGTGACTACTGGGGAAAAATAAAAAGTACAAATCAAAATATTTAGTTAATAAATAATTTGATTTGTGTTTTCGCAATACGTTCATTAAAATGGGTATTTAAAACGAATCTCAACCCTATCCTAAAATTAAGTAACTTTAACCCTTACCTAAGCCCGCTCCACGCCTCCCAAGGTGCCCATTACGTTCGTTGAACCGCAATGGACAACCTCTGCAGTACAGTTTCCTAACTATATTTTCTTGGTAAGTCCACAAGTTCCGATACTTTATGGTACCACACAAGCCGGGAATTGAAACCGCAACCTTTGAATTTTAAGTCACACGCTTTACCGACAGGCCACTAAACCAAAAAATCTAGCATGTAAGCAATAAAACCAAGTACTCATCTTTCAACGTCATACAATCTGTGACCTACTAAAATTTCCAGAAAGTATCGGCATAAACAAACGTTAAAATCACGCATTAAGTCTGCATGTGTGTTATTAGTCCATAACTGAGTCATAATAAGACATTTGGCTGTATTAAAGCTATTAGTCACATAAATTATATTAATTGCAAATGTTGGATATGAGTGTAACAGGTGAATCAGAACCAGTAAAATTGTGACATTAGACCTCACTACTCGTAAGTAAAACTTTTAAGTATAACCTGCTGTTAACATTTGGGTCAAAATTATTTTTGCTGTCTTGTTTCATACCACTATGTCACGCTTTTAATTGCTATCTCGACTCAGTATTAAAAAAAAATCCGGTGCACTTGTAATTTTTTCACGCTAGATTTTAATCCATACATCAGAAATTAAAAACAAAACATCATCTCATACAAAAATCACCACTGCGTTTTTAGGAACACAAATTAAGACAGCGAAAAGAATTTTGACCCATTTAACTATTTACAGTATTTATCTAATGTTAAGACTAACCTCTTTTCAATAGTGGCAATATGATTACTGCTACTTTATATTTTTACAATATTGTATACATGTGAATTAGATTCGCGCATGATCACAGAAAAATAAAAGTTCACCTTCCTACCTCATGTCTCTCAAAACCTAATCCAATAATAAAGCCACAGGGTATTATATTATACATACTCGTAGGCAAAATGTAATCGTTTATAATTCATGAATTTCCATTCTAATTGAAGATTTACTTTAGTCCATAAATATTCACCGTACAATAATATACCTAATGCGCAGCGTCCGGCAAGTAAGTGTAAAAGAAACATTTAACAGCAGAAGAAACATGAATTGTGTAATTTTTACAGCAATTTCTTAAACACACTCCTTAAAATCCGCATGTATCCGATTTACAATATCAAAATTCAAATAAATTTTCCTCGGTTGAATGATAAAAATTCCGAATAAACCTCGCTAAGTGCCCAAGTGGGTGTTATGGGAAGGCACTGTCTCGAGTTTTATTAATCGGGTGTCGATACTGGAGGACAATTTCTCATCGGCACACTTACTAAACAAAAAAACGACTAAAAAACCTATGCAGCTGCTCACTGACTTCAACCTTAAGATGTCTTCAGCAAAGGTTATATTGTTACAGATGACATTATCAGCTTAAGGCTGTTTTGTTGTGAAAGTTCTGTGTGTAGGTGAAGCGTCGGCCGCCCACTCGCACTGAGTAATATAATGCGTCCATCCGACTGCGCTACCGCCCGGCGCCTGCGTCGATAAACACTATCAATCCATCGAAGTGTGGCCTAAAGACCTGTAAAGAATATTCATAATCAGAGACCTCATAATACTGGCTGTCGAATGGTAACAGCATGAGCGGCAACGCACGCGCCGTTCCCATATCTCAACAGCGGCTAGACGTATACCGGGATCGTAATCACTGGTTGAGATCCCGCATCATCCCAATTATTGAGATTGCAGCCGATTGCCTATGGCATGGCATTGTGAAACAACATAATAAAATCACTCACTCAGTCGGTTAAATGACTAGAACAGTACCTACATAATCTCGAATAAAAAACTCCACCGAACATTGATTTTTTTTAATTACCACTCCAAACGTCTCGAGTATTCCCAAATACGAGTATGATACAGTAGTTAAATACCTTTAGTAGTTAAGCTAGTTACAGCTCTTAATGTTCCGATATAGTAGACCTAGGGTTTAAAAGATAATATCTTACAAACCAAGTAATTGACTGTATCTAGTCTCATTCATCAACGATCTAAATCGTATGGGAGCATAGCAACACCTCAAAACAACAACATTGCACAACATGACCAAACAACTTCTTCCCAATGGCCGCGTCATTAAGCAAGATATCTTACTGGGGCGGAATAAGGCCTGTAATTCTATCTGTCAATAATTATTACGCGTAATCCATGATTGAAGGGTATAGCAACAGTAGCGGCCTTACGATGACAGATCTCACGTGCCATTCATGAACCATATTACAACGTGGTAAGGTCCTCTATTGACCACTTTAACCGGTTTTCGTTGGCTATTGACGCGGCATTGTGCCTCGCTACCGGCTTGATTGATCGCGTTGCAAAACTGCATGTAAATCCACGCTCTTAATTAGATGGCTTTAATTGTATACTTACGTAAGCTGGTTGCAATGAGCACTGATTAATTGTTACAAATGGGGGACGAGGTGATGCGCTACGCCGCAGGACTCTACAAGGCTCTACAATCTAGGATAGCGCTACGAGGCATGCGTAATTATACTCGTGTAATGCTACGATTTCTTATTTCCGTTTAGAGTTGCAAGTGTCGCGACAGTGTGTAGATTTGATTTCGTGTACTACCTCTAACAAGCATAGTTACTAATGGTATATGATTGTAAGTCCAAGTTCCGTATGGAGGCGTATAATTATTGTAAACTATAGTTGTTTATCTATCACCTAAACGTTAAGTAACCGGTAGCAAGTGAGCGTAGAATCCGCGGCGTGACTAACGCCAGCAATTACCATCGCGGGCGTCGCGGCGCGGCGCGAGCGTCGATTGTTTACGGCGCGCACGCGCGGCACGGGCGCCCCCCGCGCCCCGCCGGCAGCTGCTCCGCGCCGCACAGGTGGCGCGTGTGGGAACTCGACGGCTCTGTGCGGTCCCACGATCGCGCGCTCGCCGCTCCCTATATAAACCCCCGCTCCGACGATTCCACCGCATTCCGCGTTCAACGCTCAGCGCTAACGCACGCTTACTACACTCACACAATCACAATCACCATGTCTTACGAGATCGCGTATTCGATCGCAGACGACGGCCCGCAGCCCGTCTCGCGCACTTATCAATACCGCAAAGTGATGAAGCCGATGCTTGAGCGCAAGAGGCGCGCTCGCATCAACCGCTGCCTGGACGAACTCAAGGAGTTGATGGTCAGCGCTCTTCAGTCGGAAGGCGAGAACGTCGCTAAATTGGAGAAGGCTGATATTTTGGAATTGACCGTTCGCCACCTTCACAAACTTCGCCGCCAGCGCCGCTTGGCGCTCAACCCAACAGTGGACGCTGACCGCTTCAAAGCTGGATTCACCCATGCCGCCAACGAAGTGTCTCGGTGTTTGGCTTCGATTCCTGGAGTCGATGTGAGGCTGGGAACTCAGCTGATGACCCATCTCGGGCACAGACTGAATGATATGCAGCGCGCCGCTACTGGTGCCGATACTCCTCCGGCCAGCCCACCGAGCCCTGCCCTGTCGACAGTGTCTTCCTCCTCCGGCTACGTGACCCCATCTCCGCCGGCTTCGCCTGTGCCCATGCACACGGCGACTCCTCTGGACTGCTCGACCAGCTCGTTCCACAAGAGCCCGGTGGTGTGGCGGCCGTGGTGAGCGGTGCTCGGAGGATCGGACCCGGCTCCGCGGTCACATCTGTTCCAGCACCGCTCGGAGCCGCCTGCCCCACTGAGTCCGCGATCCAAAACTAGTGAAGTTCATGTTGTAAACATATACTAGATCTCACAATTTTATTAGTGTTAAACTTAGCCCGTAAGCAACTTGAAAGCTTTAATGAATGTAGCTAATAAGTATATTTTGTGATACTAAAGAGTAAATATTATTGTAAAAGTAAGAGATGTTGTATCGGACCCAGTAAAGATGGTTCGGGTTGTTATATTTTATCGTTGAAAAAAATATGTCACGAAATCGTGAAAGAACTGGCAAAAGAGTAAGTCAATAAAACATATTACTTTATATATTTCTGAATTTTATTCCCAAGAACCCTTGAAACTCAATGCTTCATAAAACAGCATTACGACGACACTTGACAAGATATCAGTTTACGAGTACATTTTCAATTCCTTGCAATTCTAAAATGATTTAAAGTCGAGTGTGGTCGTATTTACTGCTAGGATATCCTTGCGCCGTAAACCCAAGATGGAGCCAACGAGCTCTGCATAGACGATAAAATATTGAGTGAGGTTAAGGTCGGCACCTCCGACCGCACGTGGCGGATCCTGTTTACACGGCGCTACCGGCTACCTGCTCACTTATTGCTTTATCACTTCACTTGTTTATCGATGTGATAGTGAGAAACGTGACCATCGTGGATATAGGTGCGCGGACGTAAGTAATCGATAAAACTGGACAGTTTAATATCAATCTAAAACATAATTTGTTATGAAAGAAGCCCTACGCATGAAGTCTTAGCATGTTTAGATTTGAGCAGTGATTATGCTTCAAGTATTATATCACGGGCTATGAGTATACCTAAGGATGTACCCAAACCTATCGACGCTTTCACATTTTAAGACAAATCGCGTCGTATAGCCGTCGATTATTGTCGTCCGAGTTGATTCTTTTTCGCGCTTATCCCGTAATATAATAATCGAGGTTTACATAAATGGATTAACTCTGATTCGCGTCGATAGATTTGGAGAGACTCTAACTTGGAATCTTCATCCAAATTCTGTTCGTTCTGAATAAAATCCACTAAAAGAAATCCTAGCTCTACCAAGGCATTTTGTGTAGGTATGTAAAATGAAATGTGATCGTCTATCATTTTACTTCTAAAAAATATTTCATCGTACCAATTCACTGTAATTACCCATATAAGAATGAATATAGGTACTTTATTTTTCACAGTTTAATACTGAAACGAGAAACATGTATAAGTATTCAACAGTTCGTTATTAAACTGAAATAGGTGTTGTAGAAATTTTATCTTAAAGATTGCAATAATATTATTATCACGATCTTTAAGACAATGCGAATGATATTATTACCTAACTTCGAATCAATACATCGACAATAGAGATATAGTGCTTAATAATGGAGACCTGTATGCTCTCCGAAATATGTCTCGAAAAATGACCAAAACACTTAAGTACAATCGTCAATTTTTGACCTTTTTTTAAAGGCCACAGGAAATATAATTCTGATATTTATGAGTAGGTACCTACTTAAACTAAAGCGTTCCATTAAATCTATAAGTAGCCGAAGGTAAACTATTTCAAAACACGAATTGTTTAGTTTTTACATATATCTATAGACACGTATAGAAAAGAAACACGTGCTCCGCCGTACACATATCGCGTCACTGAATGAATATTTCATTATCATTATCAAAACGCTAAGTCATACCTGAGTACATTGTGTAATGCTTAATTAAATGAAATGGCTTATAAACACTAATTCCATAAGACTAACGGAATAAATCTAGGTCAATATAATGACGGAAATACCTATTAGGCTATTACGCATCGCGTAGTATAGAAGAAAATAAAGCAGACCATAAGTATACTACCTATTTTCAATTTTATTTTTTTCCCTGAGTACCTAGGTAAGTAGTGTAGGTTTGTAAACATCTCAAATATTACAAAAAATTCAAATTAAACTGCCAAATCTTGTCGAATTTCAGATTATTTATTAAAAAAAAACGAACTGATATCTTTCATTATCAAGTGGTACCGATCATCACAATATTATATGATACGATACTACTATGGCCATCTGTGTTCCTTAGCGGTATTTAAAACACATATACCCATTAGAAACGAAAGCTCTCTAAATTAAGCGCCATCTATCGGAAAGCTTAATAACTTGCACAAAGCTTTGGGTGCGCTATTTTAAAAGCTTATATTCAAAAGCTGATGCTGGTAACCGCCATCTGTAGAAAAAATGTGAAACTATTATTAAGAGCTTAAAGTTTAAGCCGCTTGCGCGGGCGCACTTGTGAGAATCGAAGGAAAACGATAATCTCTTGCAGGTGTACAACGTTTACTATCGAAGGTAGCTTGCTAGTTACAATTTTAGCCACTACTGAAGGCGATTGTGTTTTTTGAGAGTTGCTACATTACACAAGTAGGTAGTGT
>JALPQI010005341.1:0-61082 GCA_025490895.1 Thaumatotibia leucotreta | reverse complement strand
CCTGGACCACGGAAAGAGAAGGGATTGCAACCCTCGATTTTTTCCCCTTGGTACATCATTTTTGTACGGCGTTGCGAAATAATGGATTAGAAGCAGTATTGAAATAATATGACACAGATGCCGTACAAAATGAAATGACCAAATTTACCCTGTTGATAGTCGGAAAATAAAAAAAAAATCAGACTTTGTGGCGCACAATTTTTGTACGGCACTGTGCGTTTTCTTATTATTTTTCATGGATCTATCGGTGGTAAGAATGCCGTACAAAAATATATGACCAAAATGTACTCACTCTACCTGTACTTTTAAATTCTCACCAGGAGTCAGTTGGACAGCTTACAAGTGACGGCATAGTGCTGAATCTTATTATTTTATGCTCTTATATCGTTCTAGATAGGTCACCTGGTGGTTCAAATGACCCATATTTTTTTTAGCATGGGCCGCTAATCTATATTTTTAAATTAGAACTTCTTGTTGTCTTTGCATACCAATTCACACAACACTCCATGTAAAGCAGTGAAATGCACTTTTTCGGCTTTTTTATTGCCAAAAACGAGCGCTATTTACGGGTCTGTTACTTAGTCGCAACTGAACAAGCACGACGAGCGCCGCGTCTAAGTATATCAGTGCGAGAAATATAACTGCTGGTGACTGCGAGTCGCCTTATAGGTAATGAAAGTCTACAGGAGGTGGTCTGTGACCAGCAAGAAATGCTACCCTTTGTTTACGAGTAGGAGCATATTAAATATCAACCTTGTGAAAAAATGATCATTTCGATCATAGCCCATGATGCATAGTTTTCGTCTAGTCACACACAAAAAAATCAATATCCTGGGACATTTTCACACACATCGGCCTAGTAAACGGTACGCTCCATTAAGACTTGTGGTGTCGGTATTTTTGGATTGTATTGTATTCAGGGCATTTTTTAGCGTCTCGACATCAAACGTGCATATTTTGCGTGGTGCCAACGCTGGCCCAGTAGGTACTTGTTGGAGACCTCACATAAATCCTTGTTTTTTATCGCAGATGTATGGAGGTTCGTCACGATGTTTTCCTTCACCGTAAAGGACTTGTGAATATAATATAATATGACATACATAAGCTTATAAAATAAAGTAAATGATTCGGGCTGGGGATTGAACCCAAGACCGCTGCGTAGTGTGCATTTTACTGTCCGACAACAAGCGCTATTATTTGTGATGAACGACGATATAATGAATAATACATAGATATACAGGGTTACTTTTTCACCAGTACAATAAATAATAGTAGACTAAAATACAAATTACTAGCATTTTTTTGTTACTACCCCTTCAAAAAATGCTCGAACTTATCCGCAAATCTAACAAGAAATGTGAACGACTTATTACGCATCTATCGACGTGCATAACTAACGTTTATTTAATTAAACTTTACGTTTAATTATTTAACTTTTCATTCATTCATTAATTCATTCGTTCATTCATTCATTCCAAATATATATTATTAGTAGGTATTTACTAACGATCACTAAAGTTAGCAGTGTACGGAGATATAGAGAGACAGGGGTTCCTGTTGTATCCCCACACTAAAAAACGGTATACATTACGTAAAATAAATATTATTCTAACAATAAGTTTAGTGTCTCCCTGGCACAATTATTTGGAGTTTTCAAGAGATTTTTATCTATTTCTATATTGCATAAACAACCGCTTTTGATGACAAGGTCACATACCTAAAGACACCACATAACATAAGGTGAAAGTGCAAATAAAACATCATCATTTTACGTGTCCTCTATAGATACTTACCGTAAAATTTCATTTTTTTCATCGTTCTGTCGATGTCGGTGGTATAAAAATATACATGTACATGCCACATTTAAGCTTTCTAGTTGATACTAAAGGTGCATGCAGACCAAAAGAGCATTCGCTGTTCTATCCCCCACTCTACGAATTCAACGAATCTCGTTTCGTGTAACGATCGAATTTCGTAGAGTTGGGGGTTAGAACAGCGAATGCTCTTTTGGCCTGCATGCACCTTAACGATCGCCGAGCTTAGCCACGGACGGACAAATAGACACACTTACTGGAATATACGGGACTGTGGGTTGAACTCTCAAATCTTTTTCTTATAATGAACAGACGGTCACCTTCATCATCATCATCACAGAGTTATTCACTTGTCGTTGGAGTATCTTCCAGCCCTCTCTTTCCCGTGCAAGATATGCATAACGTTTTCTTGTCGAGTTTTTTGCCATGACAGTAAAGGAAAATACATTTCTTTTTCTTTATAATTGTTGAAATGGAAATACAATTTACTCTACTGTAGACTTACTAATTGAGCATAATTTAATCTAACAAGGTCGCAATTCTAACCTAACCTAACCGAAGCCACTTTGCCATAGCAGTGAATTACTGCTGACTTGCTGAGGTCGCAGTTGTATCCTAACCTAAACCACTTTGTCATAACAGTCAATTGCTGATAAGGTCGCAATTGTAACCTAACCTAACGTACTTACATTGATACAGTAGTGACTTACTAATAAGGTGGCAGTTCTAACCTAAGGCACTGGTCTCACCGCGAGCTGTTAAAAAACACGAACAAAAGATGCGCACTCCCGTGTAAATAAAAGAGACACTCTCTTTTTAACCGACTTCAAAAAGGAGGAGGTTTACAATTCGTCGAAATCTTTTTTTTTTCTTTATGTATGTTCCCCGATTACTCAAAGACGCGTGGACCGATTTGAAAAATTCTTTTTTTGTTTGAATGGGTATACCTTCTAGTTGGTCCCATTGTCACCGAATCCAGATCTGATGATGGAATCCTGGAGAAATCGAAGGAACTCTTCAAATGTTGTAGGCACACATGACATTTTTCATTTATTTTCGAAGACTAATCAAGTATTTGCGCCTAGTCATGAACGTTTTAAGTTGGTGATCTGATGATGGAAGGTACAACTCCTTAGCAATTAGGAGTTGGGGGATAATTCTTTAAGTATAACATATTTCGTGTATTTTGGAAGCTATTTGAGTATTTGCCTTTAGGTGGTCATCCTTTCATGTTGGTGAGCTGATGATGAAAGGTACAACTCCTTAGAGATTAGGAGTTGGGAGACAATTCCTTAAATATAACATATTTCATGTATTTTGGACGCTATTCGAGTATTTGCGTTTAGGTGGTCATCCTTTCATGTCGGTGAGCTGATGATGGAAGGTACAACTCCTTAGAAATTAGGAGTTGGGGGATAATTCTTTAAATATAACACAGTTCATGTATTTTGGAAGCTATTTGAGTATTTGCCTTTAGGTGGTCATAGTCTCATGTTGGTGAGCTGATGACGAAAGGTATAACTCCTTAACTATTAGGAGTTGGAGGATAATTCTTTGAATATATCTATTTAAGTGTTTGCTTAGTAGTTATGACATGTTGGTTAGCGGTAAGTGATTATTTAAATAATATAGGCATGCTAAGGCTGTTACCTATAATCTTTGAAATTATTCATACTTGCTGATGATACAATGTATATCTCCTTCATAATGGGATAATTCTTTGAATATTTAAGGTATCCAGTTCAGGTTTTCTGGCCTATTACAGTGCAGTACATTCTAATTATAAGTATTTAGAGCATACTAAATAACGATTTTACACTACTAAAAAGCAAAAAATAAAATATTTTAAAATAAAAATAAAACCGCCTTCAAAAATTCGCCCAAACTAAAAAGTCAAAAATAATTTTAGTTCCTACTTCTTAGGATTTCCTACACAAACCTTTAAACCTTTTACCCTATTCATTGAAATAAAATATTATGGCTAGGTATCCTACAGATTTCTTAGAAGTCGGTGCCAAGCCAAATATGTTCTCTTCGCGAGTATATAACTGTATTTGATAGAGGCTAGAGCTTTGTAACTTACTGTCACTCCGGTTATGCTTTCATCAAAATGACTGAGGTAGAACATTCTGTTGATAAAAACATAATCAGAGTGACAGTAAGTTACAAAGCTCTATCTAATATATACCTGAATGAACGTATTTGGCTTGGCACCGACTTCTAAGAAATCTGTAGGGTACCTAGCCATAATATTTTATTTCAATGAATAGGGTAAAAGGTTTAAAGGTTTGTGTAGGAAATCCTAAGAAGTAGGAACTAAAATTATTTTTGACTTTTTAGTTTGGGCGAATTTTTGAAGGCGGTTTTATTTTTATTTTAAAATTATTTATATTTACACGGGAGTGCGTATCTTTTGTTCGTGTTTGTAGCCGATAGTTCATAGCTTAGTAGCTCGCGGTGAGACCGATGCCTTACCTAACCCACTTTGTCCTACCCAGTTCTAACCTAACCTAACGTACTTTGATACAGTAGTGACTTACTAATGAGATGGCAGTTCTAACCTAACCTAACGTACTTTGAGATAGTAGTGACTTACTAATGAGATGGCAGTTCTAACCTAACCTAACGTACTTTGAGATAGTAGTGACTTACTAATGAGATGGCAGTTCTAACCTAACCTAACGTACTTTGAGATAGTAGTGACTTACTAATGAGATGGCAGTTCTAACCTAACCCACTTTGTCCTACCCAGTTCTAACGTAACCTAACGTACTTTGATATAGCAGTGACTTAATAATGAGATGGCAGTTCTAACCTAACCCACTTTGTCGTAGCAGTGAATTCCTAATGAGATCGCAATTGTTCTAGTCTAACCTTACCCAGTTTGCCACAGCAATAATGAACGGTAGTCAAGATCGTAGTTCTAACCTAACTAACCAATCACCTCATCTTTTTCTTAACATTGTCTTATTACATCGTTATAATAAGTATATGTACCAAACCCAATCTACCATAATAGATAATGCATTTCTGCCTAACGTAAAATATATGTATGTGAAGTAAGTTTCGGAGAGTTGTATACACGGTGTTACGTCAGCATTCCGAAAGATTTTAATGCTGGATTCCTGACCATATTTAGAGTCTTTAATGTTATATAAAATTTCCTGGATTCGGCTTGGTTTCAGAGATAATCAACCTTTTTTCGAAATAAGTTTTTCGACGTAACTCGTCATTTAACTTCTTTTGAATTACAATGCTACCACAATGTGTTCTAATATTACCACACCTTTTGCCTGACAATCAAAAAATACGAATAGACTTGACGAAATAACCTGTAGGTACCTAAAAAAACAATTGAAATAAATAATTTAAACAAATTGTTGTTATGATAAAAAGTACTGGAAATGTTAAAAAATATTCAAATCGGCCTAAAAAAAAAGAAAAAAAAATTTTTTTGGTGGAATTGACATAAGGTCTCATAATATTTTGTGTTTATTTTGATGTCTAGAATGCATAGTTCAAATCTTTCGCAGTGCTCGCGTAACACCGTGTATAATTATGTACCTATGCCAAAAATATGGAAATCCAATTTCTGCGAAATAACACATGATCTAAATAATAATATGCCAAAATAGTTTCTGGCAAAGTAATATTCTAAATATTGTTTACAAAAATTGATTATGCCAAGTCTCTTATAACATAAGCGTTTCGAAAAAAAAATGCCATATAGAGGGATTAGAGGGAGCCCTAAACAGACAGAGAGACAGACAGACATACAAACAATGATTTTGAAACTTTACAAAATAAACACACCGTCAGGTGGGCATCAAGTCATGTGGTAATTCTTTATGTATGTCATAAGAAAAGTTATAGTAACTGTACATTGCAAGCACTGCACATCCCCCCGACAGCATTAAATATAATTGCTGTACCCACGATCACGCTGACTTAATACACTTATTTTAATTACTTTATTCGTTAACGTTTATACGTCCGTAGCTGATACTCTTCATGCGTTAGTTTACAATAAATGATATCATAACCATAGATCAGTGATTTTATTTATCACATCCACCATCAAGAATGGGGCAAGTGTTGGGCTCGTACGGTAACTTAAACTCAGATCACATCATCAGTCTATAATTAGTCCACTGCTGGACAAAGGCCTCTCGTATTAGGTACCTAAGCATACGGACGCATTAGGAAGTAAATACCCATAATCGCCACGCAGGGCAAGCTGTTGCCCATCATCCAATATTCAATAAATAATGGTCAGTGACACTTCGAATCCCTTAGTTGACTATTAGGGCACCCACGGGAAGAGTTGGGGTGGTAACAAATGTATTTCTATTGCCATCACCACACGGCCACTCAACTTATACTCATTACATACCATTTTACAAGAATCAGTTGTGAAATTCAGACGGATGCAAAATAATATTTTCTGAATCAGAGTTCGCTTATTATAATAAGAATTGTTTCCCAGCGGAAATACTCTAGATCTTTAAGTTCAATGGGTTCAAACAAGTTTTAATTTCTTAACAAGCCATGTGGACAGCACAAAAAATATTTTAACTACCTACCTATTTGCAGAAAGTATATTTTAAAATAAATATACAAAACCTTGCCTATCAATAATTATGTTTACACATAGGTAAGTAGGTGACTATCAAATTTGCTCAGTGTATTTTACAGGGATCTGTTACGAATTGAAACGGTCACATGTACAAAAATCATGCATTCAAACAAAGAAAAACAGGTGGGCAGGCAAATCGACAGGCAAACTATAACTTTCAGCCAGGCTATGAACAGGCACAGAGACGAACAGACAAACAGATCTTCTGATTTCATTAACGTGGAGGTTTATTTAGTTTTTAGGTCAGTAGGTTAATTTGAGAATTTAGGTATTCAGTTTAAATCAACGTTTTCTTCCGTATGGACCAACAGACACACAAACTTACTAGGAAGGTGATACGTTGTTTCCTGTAGTTGATTTTTATACGTATATAATAATTATGTATGTATTATGAATTAAAAAACCCACCAAGTGCGAGTCGGACTCCGTACCATTATCAATTTATCATAAAAAATACAGTTAAAACAACCTATCTCAAAAACTATAAGAGATACATCTTGTCTCTTTTTCGTTAATTAAATACGAGTATATGTATTTTACCATCTCTTTTACGCATTATGAAGTATGAAGATAAGTGTTTGTCAACTATCAATAAATTGTAGGAGGTGTATGGTGTGAAGTATTTATTTCGCTCATTTTGTTAGAGTAAGACGTATCTTTACTTATATATCATTGGCGGTTCATACAACACAATCCTCACCAAATATCATTACTTCCGAGTATTCCATTTATTGTTTCCGAGTAAATTGGATGTGACGGACAGACACGGACAGAGACGGACATGACTTGACGAATATAAGGTTTTCGTTTTTTGCAATTTTGGCAACGGAACCCCAAAAACAGTTTGCTAAATTAGGAGACGGTTATGAATAAAGGGGTTATAATCTTCCATATCACTACATAATATAAAACAAAGTCGCATTCTCTTGTCCCTATATCCCTATTGTATGCTTCAATCTTTACACCTACGCAACGGATTTCGATGCGTTTTTTTTATCGATAGAGTGATTTAAGAAGAGAAGGTTTTAGGTAGACTATAAAACTTAAAATTATTTGAATAAAATAGTCTGCAAGTATAAAACCTGATAGGTTATCATTATAGGTCCATAAGAGATTGCCTAATCTAAAATCATAATGCCATGTTCATACCTACGTACAGATTAATAAAATTAGGACTCCAACTATTCAATATGTATTTAAGTATTTGTATGTATCTATTCTATATATTACATATTTTGTAGTTTAGTTCTCACACAAGCCTTGATGGAGTTTATTGTGGCACTAGGTTGATATGTGTAAGATGGTCACATGCTAAATATATTTATTTGTTCATATACTAATCGTCCAATAATAAAGAAATATATTTTTTTAAATTATGTTGTTATTATTCGAAACACGACAAAACATAGCTATATAAATATTTAATTATTTTTAGTGTTTCTTGTTATATCGGCAATATTTTAGGTAGGTACAATCAGCAGCAGATATTGCTTAACGAGTAGGGTGTTCACAATGATCTCACTCACTCTAATAGTCGTGCATAGTTTATTTTGAAAACTCTGCCCGCTTAGCAATATCTGCTGCTGACTGTACATCATCTGAGAAAATTTCAACTAATTATCCATTAGATACATATTGGTGATAGACAGACAGATGGACAGACAGTGAAGTATGAAGATGCCCAGGATCGCCCAAAGAGGAGGAAAGGTAGGTACGGACCCTGGCAAAAGCCGGGATAACGATAGGTAGAAACAGAAGAATAGCCTTCATAATAATATTACAGAAACGTGATTAAGCTTAATGTTTGTACAAGTTATTTTCCAGTCATCCTTGTCGCACACGCATATTGGCGCGACTGGTGCGAGCAAGAGGGGAAGAATAGTAGTAGTAGTAGTAGTTGCATTTCGATGCAAGTGCAAAAAAAATTTTTCCACGAGGATGAAAGTCAATCACCCGAGTTAAAAAGAAGTTTTTACACGTGTATCGAACGACTTTTCTCATAACAAGTGCCTTAAAAAGAGAAATTAACGTACGAGAAGCGTGCGCAAAATTTTACTTCTCCGCACTAGTTAGGAAAAGTAAGTTACGCAGTCAATAAAGCTAGCTCATATCACAATAATATAGGAGGCGGGGACTTGACGCTAGGTAGGTCGACTTGTGGAGGAATGCCCCATGATATTAGTATAATAAATATGTTGTTTGATAACAGCCTAAAACAAGCCATAATATTACCGCGAGTTTTTTTTTCATCGTTTGTTTTCAAATTGTTCCAGTAATATGGTTTCTAAACCAGAGCTACTTTACTTTTTATTTTAATTGCGAGAAATTAAAATATACTAATTATTCATAGGTACACAATAACACGATAATTTTAACTGTGACTCTGCTCGGTCTGAGACGCTCATTTTGAGAGGTTGCCGACAGTATGCAGCGCGCAGCGCCGTCTCACATGGTGATTGGTTGATTTGAAAAGGTAATGTCTTTGAGTGGACAGTTTGAATGAAATTATTTGAAAATATTACATGCGTAGCTAAAACTTTAGTATTGCTTTGTAAGTCTAATGACAGTAATGACTGTTGGAATATGTCAAGTGAAAAGTATATGGGTATTGTTATCTATTACATATAATAGATTGACAAGTTACACACCTATAACATACTGAATACTTTCGCTGTCCTGCAATATATGTGTACCTACACATAGTTATTTAAGCTACAGTTAGTCTCTAATACGACGACATTAGGTTCATATGATATGAATTCCATAATGAATTATACAACTCTAAAAGTAGTAAACACTCACTGAGTATTAGTTGCACAAATAATTGGGGTTTGATTGGTGGAATCTGATGTTTCAGGCTCGTGAGTTTGGTCGGTCTTAATATCCCGCCAAGCTGCTATCCTCCTGAAATTGTCACATTGGTGAATTTAATTTATTATACCTCCCTATCTGTTCTTTTTATTGAAATTAATAATAACTGACAAAGTTCGTGTCGCAATTGGCAATAGAATAAAGGTAATAATATGTATATCTACTACAGAATCATTTGAATCGTTACCTAACACAAAGATTAGCTGGCAAATTTAATGTGAGAGTAAAATGTGAGAGTGTCATAAATATAGAAGAAAAAATGTTCTAACTACTTTAAAAGCGGCTCGGGTATTCCGATAAACTCTTATCGCAGTACACGTGAGTACAGTTGTACTTATTAAATAGGTGTTTTAACTATTACGCTTCAAATTTTAAATTTTCGCTACGGCGAGATACTTACTATGTGGTGCCATGGTGAAGGAGTAACCCCGCTTCTACTCGACGCTTTTTCTTTTCCCCCCCAGATCAACGGTGTTTTCGGTACTCATTTTTATTCGTTCTGCCCATCGTTGTGGGCATGTTTATGATATCGATTTTATTCGAAACGAACACTTTTGCCTTGACTTGTGGAACAAAATTGCAAAATGTTGACTCATAGATGACATTGACTTTGCTGTGACAAATGAACAAAATATTTTGTGACCACTTACCAAAAAGTATTTTACGCGTCCATTTAAATTAAAGTCGTCAGCCTCGGTAGCCGAGTTAGTTGTGACCCTATCTATGAAGCTGGAGGTTCCGGGTTCGAATCCCAGTGAAAGCATTATTTTGTGTATTTTTTTTATCACAAATATTTGTTCCTTGATCGTGGCTATCTATGTGTTTAAGTATCTGTATGTAGTTACATGATATATTATGTATCATCGCTTATTTCTTATTACCCACAACACAAGCCTTAATTTAAGCTTAAGATGTCCCGATATATTTATTTGTTTATTATTATTATTAATTTATAGCCACTTATTTTATTTATTACCTCTCAGATATTAATTAGTACCTATTATATTAATGTGCTCCTTTCTTCCAAACTGTTGTACAAGTTACGCTAAATGAGAATTAAAGTGAGCATCATAGTTAGATACAAAAGTAGCTACCTAACTACCTACTGGCTGTAATTCATAAAAAATACTGACCGATATATTGTATTTTGAGATCCGACCTGGCGAATCGAGGGATAAAATTTTACCGGATATTTTATTTGATAAAAACAATAACAACATACCTATTTTATGAATTACGCTTACTTTTAATAATCCATCTATTGACCGAATATATTACTAATTAGTGAGGTCATTTAACTAGCAGTTTTGAAGTGACATCTGTGATGGATATGGTTAAACTTACCTTGTCATCTGCCTCCATGTTAGTTTTCATGGATAGTATTATTCACGCACATATACAAAGGCAAAGAGCGAAATTGTATCAATTTTCAAATTGATAATTCAGAAATACTATACCACTTTTTGGACTTTTTTTTACATACGCGCTATCTACGGGATACGTACAACTTACTAGCAAGGTTCAAAATTACAAAAAGTCTACTAATTAACAGAGTTAATGTCGACAAATTTGTATGAAAATCGCACAGGGACATCCACCTTAATGTTGTTTCTCTGTTTTAGGTAAGTGTGATAATATTTAGTTTATTTCAACTGTACCTAATGTTAAATGTGTTGCGCATTATTTTTAATAAAAACTATTCTCTGTTTTAGAGCAACACCATTCTTTTATTTCTCATCGTGTGTGTGTAACGCACATTATATATTTTTAATGTTTTGATTATTTCCACTCACTTGTGCAAACCCAGCTTGACAACATACGACGCGAACGTCACATTATTGACCAGCGCAGACCGCAGATCAGTGAGGTCTCCAGGCTTGAGATCTTGTGAGTTCTCGAAAATGTGTGACGTTATCAGGAAATCCAAGATGGCGTCGCCGAGGAACTCTAGGCGCTCGTAGGAGCGAGTGAGACGGTTGCGGATGTACGACGGATGCGATAACGCCTGGAAAGGTTTTAAAGATTAACCCCCTTAGGGCTTGTCCATTAATCACGTCATACGATTTTGGCTAAGCAAATATCACGTATAATTTTTTGCCCACTGAAGTAGTCCTTTTAATAACACTTGAATTTACGTACTTGTTTGCCAACTACGAGCTAAATGATTGCGAAGTTTTAAAACTTAGTATTAAAAAGTAAAGATTTTTTTACTGGCTATAATGCTGTTCAGCAGATTCGAGAGTAACAAAAAATTACACGTGATTTGTCGTATGACCCCCCCCCCCCTCCCCTATGGTGATAATTGGTGATTTTTTCTTGACCCCCCCATCCCCCTATACAGTATGACGTGATTAATGGACAAGCCCTTATTCATTCGAACTTAGCAAGTCCCAAGTGTTTGTCCCTTTCGCTCTTAGGATCATATTGATAAGTCCGAAAGAGACAAACAATACTTTACCGGCTTTTACGTTTATGAATAAGGGGGTAACATGTTGACAATTTTTATTTGACTGTAGCAAAGCCTACATACATACATACATCATCAGCCTGTGATAGTCCACTGCTGGACGTAGGGCTCTCCTATTAACTATGCGTATAGACGCATTAGGAGGTAGCAAAGCCTAAATAATTGGGGACCTGTATTATTTTCAAAATACCTATTCAGCGATACCCCACACCAAACGATTTCAAATTAATGTGTAGGGGATGTACCCGAAATAGTAGTTTATGTGACTGTACATAATGAAGGGCAATAAAACTCGACTGTGGATTTATGAAACGAGCCGAAGGCGAGTTTCATAATAGCATCACACGAGTGTTTTAATGCCTAATTATGTACAGTTGCATACACTACTTTATCTAACCACATATCATAAGCTTCCATGATGCGTTCAGTAACCGCAAATTATGACCGGCATTGCAGGATTTTCTTGGCCACTAAAAGTAATTATTAATAGAATAAAACAGAAAAGAAATGCGAAAATGCAGAAGAGATCGCTCATTTTTAACCACTAATAGTTTAAATTCCACAATTTAAATATTATTTCCAACAAAACAAAGTAATGGCGGTATTGGCGGTAATGAAACATTCTCTGGCAGCTGTCATAGTTTTTTTTAAATTCAGAGACAATCTAGAGTCAACCCCAACTATCACATCATTCGAAATCTTACTTACGTGCGACAATTGTCAATTTTGTTCGAAATTGACACTTAATTTCGAACTAAACGTCATCTCGAGTGATATTAGAATAGAGCCCTAAGCAAATTCCTTTATTTTTCAAAGATGTTCGAAATTTGAATGAAATAATATTATCGAAAACGATAATATTATTTAGTTTAACACTTTCACAGATAAGAAATTTATTCTAACAAGGTAGTCTATTTTTATGGTGGTCATAATGTGCGGTTTTTGAACGCATCATGGACTGTTTATGATATTTGGGTAGATAAAACCACTTACGTACATCTCTATAAGAAATTGCAAGTTTCCAGTGCTAACGGTCACTAAGCTATGGTGCGGACAGACTGACATAGCGAAACTATAAGGGTTCTTCGTTTACTACGGAACCCTAAAAATGCTTTTATTAAATTAATGAACAATTATTACCTCAAGTAAGAAGGACGGGTCCTTAAATTTGTAGTTGATGATCTGCTCAATATCATTCTGGCAGTTGTTGAGCAGAAAGTCGAGTTCTTTTAGCGTGCTTTTCCCTTCTGTGATCACGGTTGGCACTCTCTTATTGAGGTACGACGCGAAATTGTCCTGGAATAATATTTGATATATAAGTTGTGCTGTGAATTAGTGCAAATAATTAACACATTATACCCTCTAGCCGCCCAGAGACCTATTAATAGACTTACTAAAACAAAATAATAGTACATTGTGCATCAAATGAGATAAGTAGGTACGGAATTACTAACGAGAGTGTTAGAAGTTTGTTTTTCATCACACTTGCCGACAAAAAAATAAGATTTAAGACAAAATATTATTAAATGACGTACTGACATTTCTATTACTCCCTAGGGAATTTCAATTTTCTATTACTCCCGCTATGCATGCAAGCAATGGCGCGCTTAGACAGCAAGTGTGATGAAAATTGACTGAATATACAAACGATACTCCTCCTGGAGTATGTGTGGCTGCTCCCGCATTTCCGCTACTGCAGCTGTGGCCGGGTCGCATCCCATAAGGGTGGGACGGTCGTTGCACCGTCATTTGGGGACGGTGTTGAGAGGCTGTTGAAGGAAGATTTGCCATGGGCATGGCGAGAGATATGAAAATGATTTTGATGATGATGATGCGGTAAAGGCAAGTTAAGGCAAGGCAAAGTTCGATGGACAGATGGAGATAGAGAGAGGCTGGTGAGTTGATGAAAATTTGATTTTATTTCCTCGGCTATCATATCAGCCGAAATACGTCTATTGCTGGACATAACAATGACCGCTCCTGCGCCACCCGCATCCAACGGCTTCCTGCGACCTTTCGGTACGCGGACGCCATAGGTTCTACATGGAATATGCCCCGCCCACTGCCATGTAAGTTTAGCGATTCGGAGGGCTATATCGGTTACTTTAGTTCTGCTGCGGATGGTGGATTGCCGTATTTTCATAGAAATCGGGGAACAATCAGGAACTAAAGTGATTATGAATATTTGTGTCAGTGCACATGAAAAACACCTTATCAGGACTCTTAAAGTATACCTTATGTGTTCTTTAATGAAGTCCGTTTTAAACACCGTGACAAAGGAACCTATCTGTGTGCACTGACACATTTACTGTGATTAATTATTAGATAAAACTATCAGAATCAATAGCCTAATTAAACCTTTTTTAAACCAGACGCTCTCGTTGTCGAAACTCGAAGTAATGGCCAAGTATTCAAAACATTATATTTACGAAAAAGTAACGAAAGTAAATGGTCCGGCTATTATTTATTCAGTGGAAGCCTTTGCCTATAGCCGCTGAGATCTAAGAACGAACATTTGACATTTAGAGATTAACCTTTATTATTTAAAGTCACCATTTTTTCGATATACTTAACTTCAAATACACCGTGTTTTTATTGATTTCCGTCAAATTAAAGGGAAGCTTATTTAGGTCAAAAATAATCAATTTCTCGAAGAAACTAGTATCTTAACTCTTACTGTTATTGATTTATTAAAAAAATAAGTTTAATTACTGAACAAGTGTATTGCAAGTGCAACCTTTATTAGATCCTAATGCTACTTATTTTGACATGTGCCGTTAGTCATCTGAAATTAACTTTTGGGATATTCTTAAGGTTCTCTCACACTTACCTTTTCATTTATTATGTATGAAAACGAAAAAAAAAATTTTTTTTTCGAGTTCGTCTAAAAGCTATATACCAGGTAGCTCCAATTAACGTACCAAGCAGCCTGTTAAATTTAACGGAATTAAAAAAAAACACGGTGTATATAAGGCTCATATCTAAACTGTCAAATGTCCGTCCTTAAGAATCGGCAAGTATAGTTCGTTTACCTGCGGTGGAAGTACCCTGAACCACTCAAGTACTTTGACAGCCCCAAGTACACCGCCGTGCAGCAAGTATGTGCCAATGATCGCCTCTACGCAGTCCGCTACGCTCTGAAATATACACGATATGTGTTAGTTTGATACTGAATTTACTGACGCGTGCGTATGAATGGGGATAGGGCTACGAAAAAAAAAGCTGCATGTCATACTATATGCCTTTCAAAAACGGTCATGAAAATTCGTTGACAAGTATGACCCCCTCATACATCAGGCTAATGAATTCCTATATTATCATATATATACTTAACCCCTTACCGCATAGAAGCCATATATGGCCGCTATAAACTCTATTGATTGCCATTTCAACAATACATTTTTTATTCATGCGGTAAGGGGAATGCGCTGTTTAAATTAATTGTATTATGTTATATAATATTTGCATTTGTCAAAGATCTTGCGCCGACATACATATGCGCGGTGTTAAGAAAAGCGCTATTATTTTGCCCATCTCGGCTCATATTTTTTCAAAAACCCAGGTATAGGCATTGGTCTCACCGCGAGCTACTAAGCTATGAACTATGGGCTATAAACACGAACAAAAGATACGTACTGGAGTCCCGTGTAAAAACAAAGAGACACGGCAAAACTCGCCCGGCGGGTGATAGCTGGGAGTACGTATCTTTTGTTCGTGTTTTTAGCCGATAGTACATAGCTTAGTAGCTCGCGGTGAGACCAGTGCCATAGCATGACGATAATACATTTACGAACGTGTAAATATGTCAGTTACGTACCCGGCAAACTATAATCACGTAACTTTTAACGTAAACATTTTTTGAGTTTGGAATGCGGGTAGTTCCGAAACTAGCGCGATTTGAAGCAGTTATACGGGTTCCAATACGCTTGTATAATAACGATGACAAAAATTATACTCCTATTCGTTTTATCGAAACGAACAGATATACTTAGATTTGAGATATTAACCGTATCAACGCCAAGAGTATCTTGAGCCGTGTGTAGTCATTCCCGTGGTGCGTTTTTAAGCGTCCTGGTATACGTTATCAAAGTCATCTTATAGATAGCAAGTAAGCTTTATGTACATAATTATTGTTTAGCTTACTTGCGCCAATGATATTGGTGTGTGAAACTTTTTGGATACGAATATACCCAAATGGTTTTACGAAAAAAGAGTTGCGTGCATGTAATACTTCTGGAGTTGCAGGTACATTACTGTACAGTCACGTCTAAAAATATCTACACATTTCAGAACGTATACCCATATCACAAGAATCAAAATAGTTAATATGGTTTTAGAGCCGACCGTACATGCTTACTATCAAGAAGGCCGTATGCTTGCAGCGTCGCATAGTCGTATTGTAAAAAAAACCTCTACTGATAGTCTTATACAGGGTGTAATCGATAAGTGTTTACAGGCCATCATTCCGTAAATATAAGAGATATCAGAAAACTTTTAACTGATATCGAAAGTACATTACCCGACGAGTAAAATTACATTAATAACTTTTTTTTAAATAGATGAAGTAATATTAAAAATACTAAGTTAAAACGTTCCCATACATTTAGTATAACGACTTACAGCCTTAAAGAATGTCGGGTGTCGTAAGAGATAAAACAGTTAAGATTCGTTATTTGTACGAACACATTGTAATAAAATAATAATATTACCGTTTATGAAATAATTAATCTAATATTTATTTTTAAATGAAAAGTTTGTTATCTTTGAATGAACGGTTACCTACTAAATGAATGGAAGAGTTTGAAGTTAATATTTGGGATATTTCTGATTTTATTTCAAAAAAGTTATTAAAGTAATTTTACTCGTTTTGTAACGTACTTTCGGTATCAGTTAAAAAATTTCTGATATCTCTCATATTTACGGAATTATGGCCTGTAAACACTTATCGATTACACCCTGTAGGTATAGGTGTGTACTTCTATTGATAGATCGACAAAACGCTTTTGTTAGTAAGCTGCCTATGTTCATTTACGTAAATTTAACACATTTACTGCTACCGACACACATGCGCGTTCACTTTTAAGTTTGTTTCTAGGCCACGACCCCTGGCAGCGAATGCGTTAAATGGGTGTTGCCTTCAAAAAGTTCATCATCATCATCATCATCATCATCATCAGCCTATGATAGTCCACTGCTGGACGTAGGCCTCTCCTATTAACTATGCGTATAGACGCATTAGGAGGTAAATGCCCATAATCGCCACGCTAGGCAAGCGGATTGGCGATCGCGGTAATGTGTCCACTATGATGACGCTGCTGCCCATCATCAATCTTTTATCAAATAATGGTCAGTGACACTTCAATCCCTTAGTCGACTCTTACGACACCCGCAGGAGGAGTTGGGGTGGTGACAAATGTATTCTTACTGCCGTCACCACACGGCACGGCACTTCAGAAAGTTACCTTGTCAGAAACCACTTGTGACCGCACGTAGCACTGCATGACATTTTGAGCGCCGCCCGGCGGTTCCCTTTCTACGACACTGTCCTCGCTGTACCGCTGTGTCACCTGCGCGTAGCTCTCTTCAGATAGATTGCCGCTAAGCACCTCTTGTAGGGGGAGTTGCATGCCTATCAGGAACGTTGGTCGGAGCTGCAAAACAAAAACAGATAGTATTTGAGATAAAAATAAGATAGCATTTGGTTATTAACAGACTTCAAAGGAGGTTCTTAATACGACTGTTTTTTTTGTTCGTATATTACTTGATACCTCCGAGAATAGTGACGTTCCACTATGCGCTAATAGTATTATGCCCGTCGAAATTATCTGATCGAACTCCTTGCCTGTCACACGCTTGTGTGAACGAAAAGATTGTACTCCTATGCCAGCGACACAACAGTTGTGTTATTTTTTTTTTATATCACTGACAAAGCTTACTTGTTAACTTGATTTACGCTAGTGGAATAAGATTCCTCTGATTACATTATGTGTGTGGCTTAGGAGTAAGATTTTTTTGATCACAGACGTTGTGTCACCGGCGTCGAACGTGTTAATAACACTCATATACAGTAATAAAATAACAGTACTTAGCACAAAGTTCACAAATCATAATACACGAATTATCAAGGAATCATTGCGATAACATAAACACTTATCAATAAAATCCATAGAAATGTGATATCTTTTTATGGGCTTGAGCTAACATTTTAGCGCAATTAGTTGCGATTGCGCCGGCGAGTCGTCTCCTTGGTTCAACCAGTATGATCTGGCCCCTATTTAACCATGGTGACAGGTTTGTTTACCACCAACATTGAATCATCAAAAAACTTTATTGTTTTTATTTTCTAAAGGTTGTGGCAATTGTCACATGGTTTAGAAAATAATTCGTAAATGTTTGACATGAGGTTCGGTTCGGTCTGTGTCGGAATTTTGTGACAATTGTCGTGTTTCTTGTGACACTTGTCATTTTGCTTCGCAAATAAGTAGCCATTTGCTACTGATGAATTGATGATAGTATATAAACGGTACATTACTGCAGGCGCCGATAAACTAAACTTGGCAGGCTGCGTAGGTATATTCGTTATTGACTCGCAATTTTTTTTTGTACTGTGCAATTGACTTCCGCTTTTTTATTTCATTTTAATTTAAGATTGAGAAGAAGTCTCACCTGTAACCAAGGTAAGGTGAAATACGGGCTTGGAATGTATGGTCAGAATCAAAGTATTTGAGCGGATTTGAAATAGTCAACATTTTGTACGGTAAATTGTAAATGGGCAATATATTTTGTAGCTGGTTAAAGCAGGAGTTGAGTGAAGTTGCTGCCATAAAGCGCAAAAACGTTTCGTAAGAGACTCCTGAAAGTCGTCGAATACCCCGTTATTATTATACACCCTGTTTTTTTATTTGCGTTAAATTCGAGGGGTTACTTGGTACGTTAATAGGAGATACCTGGTATATCACTTTTTGTTTAAATAGAAAAAAAAAACTTTTTCATACATAATAATTGAAATGGCAAAGTGTGAGAGAACCTTAAGAATAAGATCTCAGGTGACTGACGGCATATGTAAAAATAAGTTTCATTAAAGATTGCAAATGTTGCAATACACTTGTTCAGTCATTAAACTTATTTTTTTAATAACTCAATAACAGTAGTAAGAGTTAAGGATACTAGTTTCTTAGAGATATTGATTTTATTTTTAAACTAAATAAGCTTCCTTTTAATTTAACGCAAATAAAAAGAAAACAGGGTCTATACCTACTACCTACACTGTTCGCTTGTGGTCAACTCTGAGTTGCTCGAAAAACAATTGCAATAACATTGCTATGCGATTCGAAATCTGTTTTTATAGGACCTAGCAGAACCAGTAGTTTGGATACTGCGCAGTTATTAAGGAAGAAGAGCTCAAGTTACACCAGGAGGCAAAAAGTTTGTGAATTTGGTAACTGTATAATCTTATCAAGTCAAGGTCATCGGTACACGTGGAGAAAGATGAGCACTTGGTATCTTGGTAATCTTATCGGCTGAAATTTTACTTTCGTAATTACCCTTTTTATGTTTATATTTTTGGCTAGGTTGTTATTTTCTTTTGTTATTGCTTGGTAAACCATTTTAGACACTCCTGTTTTCTATTATGTTAATCAAGCTCATTTTTAGGGTTTCGTAGGCAAAGTGGCAAAAACGGAATCCTTACAGTTTCGCCATGTCCGTCTGCCCGCAGCACAGAAGCTGCAATTTGGTACAGGTATAAATATTAATCATGTCAACAAAGTGGTACAATAATAAGTAGAAAAACATTTTTTCTTCGGGTACCGGGTGTAGTGGAGATGATTTTGTTTATTTGATGAAATCCTAGAGTGTATACAGGTCTCTTAAAAAGAATGTGTCTTAAAACAAAGTTTTTTTCTGAAGTCAATAGTTTAGGTACTGATCTTCATCCATAGGTCCAAAAAATATGAAAAAATCATGAATAGTGGGTTTATAGAATACTTTAAAATAAATCTGTTTCGAACATAATCAGCCCAGCCGTTTTTGAATAACTACGGAACCCTACACTGAGCATGGGCCGACATACTCTTGGCCGGTTTTTTCTCCTTCATCACTCTTTCAAATACCAGACCTCTTCTAAGTATAAGGTTTAGAATAATTATAATGAAAAAATCACAAGTAATAGACATTGCTATGGAATTTGAAGGACGAATCTAAAGCTAAGTAGAAACGATAACATTGCTATATCGCTTGACACGTGTCGGAACTGCGACTCAGCGATTTCGTGAGACTTTTAAATTCATACTCGTACGTACGAGTTGAATGTTGAGAATATTTTTTTTCGGTTTTCTAATGTGACAGGGAAGTGGTATGGTAAAAATATGACAAACTGCAGCCTGCAACTTCTGGAACTGCATTTTCTCACGTAAGTAGGATTAAGATAAGACGGGAAGATTGCTCACGTTTTGAATAAAAAAAGAATCTTATACTATTTATTTTTTATATGTGATTATTACTTTATAAGTGAACAAGTTCAAAAATGGACTAGACAAGTACATCACATCTACAACTCGACTATGATTACTATCACAATGATCACTGGATACAGGCTATATCAGTTTTATAACTGCCTGCCTGCTTATTAAATAATAATATTTTTAACGAACCATACTTATTATATACCCATATATATAACCATATTATGAACTGCAAATATAAAATACAACCAATTGGAGCCACTTAGGAACTATGTCAAAGTAATGCCATAAATAAAATTGTAAGAAACTTAGCGTACCTATTTGGGATGGATATTTAATTAAATATTTGAAATGTAAGTTAGTACATAAAAGTCTCTTAAAAACATTAGTTACAAATGCAATGTAAACTGAAAGGCAATCGTAATAAAATAACCGTGTTGTATTGACGACCTATTTTTTGAGTGCACTTTCTCAACTCATACTTTCTCTCCGCGGCGGTCCCACTTTTAAAACGCAATGCAAATAAAATAAATTGTATGCAATTGCAACACTTTAAACCAGCATTGTTAAAGAACACCAATATGAGTAATGTTCGGGGACAATAATATCTCGAAGACAAATGTGTGGTTGGTATACCTATATCTACCGATGTAATACCAATCCTGAGATTCTGAGAGATCGTCAATTTCGAACAAACTGGCTTTCTCACTCAAACGAAGGCGTAATTGCAGTGACAGAGACAGATCTCAGAAATTTGCGATTGTAGAGGTTCGCGGTAGGGCTCCTGTTTTGGACCAGACTGTCTGACCTAAATTCAACCCAAAGTTTTGTTGCAATTGGCAGTTTTAAGAGTTTGAGAGTAACTGAAGGGTGCCATCGAATCTCGCGACGCCGTTAAGTAACTAAGACTGCGCTTTCTTTCTGCCTGTAACCTGTATGAGTTGCATGATAAGTGGATTACTTGATCGTGTATTGTTAACGAATAATAAAAAAGAAAGCCGTTCATGTAAATTTTTTTTTCGTGTTTGTCTAAAGCTATATTGTTTATGAAACAAACGGCTTACTCATTTTGCTGGATCTGAAACGCATATATTATTACCACTATATGATGGGAATACGTTGTTTTTGTTGTATTCCATAAAAAAAACTGAAAATATAGGTACTAAACTAATTTGTGATCAAACACTGCAAAGTCTTAAACGTAAAATTTGGAAAGACTCGAAATACTCCAATACAAAATGTTCAATACTCGAGTCCTAAATTTGAATAGGTACTCGTAGGTCCACTTTTTAACCTATGCTGTTTGCACATGGTCTATTCCGTCAATTTTTTTTTTAATAAAATAATTTCAATAAAATGAACAGCATGAGGTCGGTAGGTAATCTATTTCGAATACGTAAGCTATGAAAGAAAAAAAAACCTTATATGGTTCCGATTATAACAACAAATAGGTTAAATTTAATTTACAGCGATTCATTTCTTTACATTATCTACCCACGTATCGGCACATTAAAACAATCCAAACGGACATAGGCAATGATTATTGAGTCCTTCCTAAATAAACAACCAGCTCTTCCATATAGGTTTTATTTCGAGAAGGGGAGGCAAGGAGAAACTCCCTCCTAAAGCACTGGATAATATTTTGCCGGAAAACACCGCTAGCTGTTCAGCTTTTTATTATTCACTATGTCCCGTTACTAAGCGGTACACAATGTTACGTAATGTTACACGAAACGCACAGCAATTACTAATACATTCTTCACATAAGCATTTTTATAAAAATAATTACTAGAAAAAATCGTGAGATCGAGAAGGGCTGATAGCATGCAATGTAATACATGTAGTATCTATCCCCCTCTAAGCGTATACCATTAGATAAGGATAAGACAATTTAGTCTCGTAAGCTAAGTATTTAATACCCGTCATGTAATACACATCGCATCTATCCTTCTCTAGGCGTATACAGCTAGATAAGGATAAGACAAACAGTCAGTCTCGTTAGGCAAGTAGAGTGTAGACTAGGGTTGCCAGACGTATCGTAATATAATGTATTGTCCTGTATTTTTTACAACACACATAAAGTATACTCCACTTCAAGTACCATGGCCCGATGCCACTTCAAAGTTTTATGTGGCATTGGGTCATGGTATTTGAAATCAAGTATACGTTAAAATACTTAATTTCGAACAGGGATTGGATACTGGTACTTCCTCAAAAGAATCGGATCTTCTTTTGTGCTTAGGTGTAATAAATTATTTGTTAATAGAGTAATTTAAATTACGATGTTGATAAATACATAAAATATTCAGTAGTACATAAAAAGTATAAACATCAAAAAATATATGTCTATTTCATGGTTTGTCTGAATAAGTTCTGATTCACGATTTCGAATTTAATTGAAAACTTAAAAAGCTGAAATCTCCTATCAGCTTCCAGATACTGTATTTTTTCTGCATGAAATACACTACTTTATTTTTTCATGCTTTAAACCGTAATATACTGTATATCTCAAAACGAAATCTGGCAACCCTGGCTGTAGACCGCTCGTATCGTCCAGTCTGGAGGTATCGGCGATTACCACGGCAACGCAAGGTCGAGGCTAAGTAAACTGTTCCAACGAACTCGAGCGCGATTTTGGCAAGTGGCGGGTGCGCGAGAGCACGTGTAACCTACTCGCGCGGAAACACGATATTAAATTAATGATCTGTGATAAAGGTAGGTTCGATAATATTTAAACTTTTCAAATGAGCAATAGTGAAATTATATTTCGTGTTTTTCTTTTGTGGTGGATTATTTCTTTATTTGAGAGGTGTGGTGTAAATAAGCTTTCTGAATTTTAAGAATAAGTAAAGGTAGGTTTGATAATATTTAAACTTTTCAAATGAGCAACAGTGAAATTATATTTGGTGTTTTTCGTTTATGGTGTATTATTTTTTATTAAAGAGGTATGTAAGGCTAAGAGGTGTTAATGATCTTTGTGAATTTTATAAATAAGTAAAGCCTAGGCCGTTAAGCAAGTTCTACACTCTACAGTGTAGATTTTTTTAATTCAATAATAAATTAATGCTTGAGCAATATAATGTAACAATTACTTGCCTATTCAATAGTGAAATTTTGTTTCGTGTTTTTAAATTATTCTGCAGGGTACCTGTTCTTTCGATTTCGATTTAAAATAAGAATATATAGTGTCGGATTGGCGTGAAGATAAAATAACTAAATTATTACAAATAAAATCATTACTTTGTTCCGTTTTGTTAATTTTAGAGGGTAGCTGCAAATTAATATTTTAAAGCTAGTATAATAAGAAAGTTTTATTTATGTATCTGATATATGATAAAATACGTAATAAATACACAGTTTAATGAAACTGCGAAATTGACAAACTGCTTAAGTCTATGTACATGTTTGGCAAACAGTCTATATAATTTATTATATTTTACATTTAAACGCAATTTATTATGTTATGTCTGTAAGTTAAATGTATGTATGTTGTATGTACATTTAATCTAATGTCCAGGCAATACAAAGAAAAAGAAATTACGATAAAATTAAATAAGTCGGTTGTGACAACATGCATTACTTGTGCTATATAGCTATCGTCATAATTATTACATGTAAAAGATAATTTTGATAAAATCGGGGCTTAGGTATTTGATATATCCATTTAATTGTAGCGTTTTGTGTTTCTATAAGTTTATACCTTCATGTATCAGTAAATTACAAAGGTACTTACTTATGGCTGACCCAATCGGTTACAAAACAAATTACTATACTAACGAAAAAGTCTTCCTTGTTTAGTAAGTTCAAAAAGTCTCAAGCGTCGTGACCTTAAAGCGGTAATCGACTGAAAAGCTCGCCATTATATGCCTATTGTATAAAATACTATAGTGTACCACTCGTTATAACTTAGGTATATGTATCTGGTGGTCACTGTATTATAGTTGGATATGCTGACATATTATCGGACTAGTAAAGTTATATTATACTGATTCCTCTATTAAGATAAAAAAATATTAACAAAAATATTTTTTTATCATTTAATCCGGAAAGAATACGCGTATATGCAATATAAAAACACGAATAAAGTGGATTTACGCAAATATTTCATGCTTAATTGTCGTTACAAAGCTGACATCGAAGTTAACTTTTTTGTGAGAGTTAAGCTAATTGGGTGTCCCTAGAAGTGAAAATGCCCATATGTATCTGGTGGTCACTGTATTATAGTTGGATATGCTGACATATTATCGGACTAGTAAAGTTATATTATATTGATTCCTCTTTTAAGATTTCAGCCAAGGAACCCTAGTAAATCCAAATCAATCAAATGGAATTATTGTCAACACAATAAGATACCTACAGACTGTCTATAATTATAGTAGCATATTATCAAACCGGATAAAAGGTGATTTTATTATGTAACGGTGTTTTTGTATGTTTACTTTTATAAATATTACGATTATGAGAAACAACCAACTAACATTGTCACTGCTCGAGCCACGCATCTATTATTATTTTTCAAGTATTTTGAATGACAAAAAATTATAATATACCCAAATGAACCTTTATGGTTACATTATGTCCATCTCTCCGCTCTCATGCCTCAGCAATTTTAATGGAAAGCTACGAAAAGTACATAAATGCAATACTTTTCTTGAATTGCTAATTATTTTAAATGTTGTGGGTATTAAGCGATAATATGTACTATAATGATTAGATACAGTATGATTATTCACACCCAAAACAAACACGAGTAAGGTACAAATAATATTTGTTACAATGCTAAATATACACAAATATGTAATGCCCCAACTCGAATAACTCGTATCGACCCTGCCTATTGATACGAAATAATTTGAAATACTCAATATGGGTAGGACAAGCTTTTTCTATGCTTAACTGGAGCTGGAGCTGGTGTCATAATTTCAGTGGAATCTTTATAGTAGGCATGATGATTGACAAGTAAAATCAACTCTTTTTTTTTAAGCTTCAAAACGATGGCAGTTATGAAATACACAAGAGTGACGTCACGTTTGCATACTGCGAAATGACCTACTCATAGTACTCATTCAAGTTCTTTCCAATTTATTATTTAGAAATTCTGTACAAAATGACTGCAATACAGGGTGAAACAGAACGACGACCTTTCCCGCTACCGACCGAGTCTACCAACTATTACGATAAACTTTCAGTATGGGACCAACATCGAAAACGTACATGGAAAATTGACTTTTCCATACTATTGCGCTCGAACTAATCAGTCACTTTTTATGAGGGGTTCATTTTTTTTCTTAATATATGGATGTTGGTCCCATACTGAAAATTCATCCTAATGATTGGTAGACTCGGTCGGTAGCGGGAAAGATCGTCGTTGCGTTCCACCCTGTATACATTTTAGTAATCATTTCTTCATATTATGTCGTGCATAATGTGTAAAATAATTTCTTTTAACTATGGTCATCATCCCCATTTCAGATGTACAAACAAATATCATGCTTGGTAGCGGTAGTGTCGATAGGCGCGGGGCTGTTTCTGGCATACACCTTCAACAGAGTACCTGAAATGCCAAAACTGGTAACCGACCTTTGGTGGGGAAAGGAACCGAAGCCGAAAGAAGACAGCATCGCCATTCGACCGTTCAAGATTGAATTTAGTGACACGGTAAGGTCCATGTTGGAAATGCATGCTACTTACCCCCTCATTCATAAACGTCTCCTAAGTACTCCTAATTAGCAAGCCGCCAAGTAACTGTTTGTCTCTTTCGTTCTTATACACATATTGATAAGAACGAAAGGGACAAACAATGCTTAGTGGCTTGTTAAATTAAGGGATGTTTATGAATAATTGGGTTAATCTTTAGGGATATGATTGCGATCTTGACATTAGGGGCAATTTTTTGGAAACTATTTGTTCCACTATGCCGCTAATATGAAAAAAAATAAAAAAGATTCATATTCACATGAACATTACAAATTCAATGGATTGTTTTTCGGTATATTAACTGTAATTCTGTAATTATAGCGTTGCCAGAGATATTTTACACTCCGAATGATGCAGTTGGGAGTTTTTTTTTTGGAAATTAGATCACCTTTTCTACTATGTTCAAGTGCAAAACTACGCAAAGACACAACTGGCAAATTTGCGAATTGCAACCTATCTTGGAGTAAATTCCTAGCTACGAGATGACTGTTGACAAGTGTATTATGCCATAATAACGCATTTTTTTGCGTTTAGTCTAGACTGACAAACATAAGCTAAATAAGCTAATCACAATACAGTACTCTACTCACCTCGTTTCAAAGATCCATTATTAATTATTACGCATGTAGGTAAAATCAATACCTATTCTTACATATACTATACGTGACTACCACGCGTATCAGAACAAATAGTTAACATGTAGGTATGTTTACAATAATTTACTTCCCCAATCTCTTTTGACTCTATCACGGTTTATAAATAGGTACCATATAATTGAATGTCAGTTCCTTACATTGTACATCTTAGATTACGTCCTATTTTATACAAATCAGCAAGTCATGTAAAATAAAAATTCAAACACAAATCAACATGCGACAAAAACAACTGACTCAACACAGCAAAGGGCAATGTTCACACAACATGACTTTTTACGTTTACACGTACTTTTACGTGCATAAACATCTTATCACATCATATTATTTTCAGATGATAGCTGATCTAAAGCAGAGGATAATAAACAGACGCCCTTTAACACCACCCTTAGACGGAATCAATTCAGAATATGGCATGAATACCGCTTATTTAGAAACGGTATTAACGTACTGGACCGAAAAATACGATTTTAAAAAGCGCGCGGAACTGTTGAATCAATTCCCACATTACAAGACTAAGATACAGGGATTGGATATCCATTTTATGCGGGTGAAGCCTTCGGCGAAGAATGTAAAAGTGTTGCCTTTGCTTATGCTACATGGATGGCCCAGCTCGTCAAAGGAATTTGACAAAGTGATACCGATTTTAACTACTCCTAAAGATGGTCTCGATTTTGTTTACGAAGTAATTGCTGCCGATTTACCTGGATTTGGATTTTCTGAGGTTAGTATATTTCAATGACCAGCTACAGATTATTACAATTGACTTACTCGAAATGGATATTTAATTAGGTCTCACTGTCCAACATTAATAAGTAAAAAATCAACCGTTTTAATCTAAGCAGATGTAACTAGTATTTCTTTATTTAATCATGCCGATTACGTCAAAAGTGCCGGTTTTAATTTAAGCATATTATTAAAGCGAAGAGTACATTGACCTATAACTAAGACCAATAACCTGGGAAAGGTTGAAGCGACAAAGAGCAAAGCAGTTTATGACTATCAATAAATAAATAACGTTATTGAAGATTATCAGATGAATATGCAACATATTATGAAATCAATTTGGCATTTTATCTTGAAATGAATACTTAGGTAGTGAACTTATCATGACTTCAAAGCATTGACTGTGATTACAGATTTAATTAATTTATTAGAATTACAAACATTTTTTCTTAATACTTTGTTCTTAAAGACGGAAGTAATATAATACAAAAACTAGTTTTTATATGTAAAACTCCCATTTTCTCACGTGTTTTCATCCAGCACTGTATGACAAATGTGTATATGAAATATTCAAATGTATTGTTATATAAAAACTTTGATTTGTATTACAGGGTACGAACAAGCCGGGTCTAAACCCGGTGCAAATAGGTATTATAATGAGGAATCTCATGAAACGGCTAGGAATCGACAAGTTCTACATACAAGCTGGCGATTGGGGCTCGCAGGTGGCTACACACATGGCCACAATTTTCCCTGATGAAGTATTAGGGTAAGTTCAAGATTATAATAGGTGCATAGGTATATTAGGTATCGGTACGAGAGGCCACGCACATCAACACGGGGAATTTCAAATTAGTGTTCTTTTTTCGTAGTGACAGCAAAGCCAATTGCAACTGTAAGATTGTTCAAGGGATTTGCTTCAATATTTTGACGCAAGTCATTCATTCATTCACTACATTTTTTGCAATTAGTACTTCATTTGGATGTGTGTGTAATCAATGTAATCATTCACCTCGACTCTCGTGCAGATACCCATACCTACTACATATTTCAATACTGTGCGATTCTTACAAAATGACAGAGAACTATACACTACACGACTGATTTAGTATTAGTGCCACGAAAAACGGTTATTTTAGGTTCGAATCTCAGAATGACGTAAAGCAAGTGAATATCGAATAAGACTACCATAGAGGTTGATTTATATGTCGCAGGCTATATTTGACGACTGTCAATAGGAAATTATTACAAAAAAATAATGGGGATACTTTTCCAATTAAGCGTTTTATATCCACAAATGACTTCGTGGCAGCTTAGTAGAGATCCATTCCATATCAAATGCAATAATAGTTATTTATTATACAAGGGGGCAAAGTTGTTGTTTAACCCCAGTGCCAGTGTTGAGACCTGAGATAGCGAAAGATTCCAAAATTGAGCCACGAGCGTAGCGAGTGGTTCAAAAACTGGAATCTTGAGCACTGCGAAGGTCTCAAGGCACAAGAGTTGAACAAACTTTGCCGCCAAGTGTAATACAACTTTTTTCCCTCACTATCGCGAGGAAATATGATTACAAATCTCATCCAAATGTAAATTAACTTAAATAAACCACTTAAAACTCAATGTCGCAACGTATCGTAGAGTTACTCCTAGTACTTAAATATAGTACGTATTAAAGGATAAACGAGCCCTTTACAAGCTAGTGAGGGGAAAATTATATAAATATACGGTTTTTTTTCTATTTTCAGGCTCCACACAAACATGCCGCTATCATCAATGCCTAAAAGCAGCTTGAAGCTCATCGTAGGCGCGCTTGTGCCTAGCTTAGTAGGAGAACACTCCGACCGTATCTATCCCTTGAAGAAACTGTTAAAATATATTGTTCGAGAAAGTGGCTACTTCCACATCCAGGCGACTAAGCCTGACACTATTGGTAAGTAGGAAATCGCCATAAGGGGAGTTCTATGCGATTATTCCGTCGCATAAATCAAAGTCATTACATTCCCAAATTATTGACAAACTGCGTATACCTAAATAGTGGAGTCATTTTCGGTTGTAGCAGATGCATATGGTATTCTTGTTCGCTTTTATAAAACGGAAAATAAACTGGTGATGGTAATAAACAATAAAAACGCGTAAAAAAATCGCATAGAAACACTGATAATCATAATTAACATAATATTTTGTAGAACAACTCAAATTGTCTTATAAAATATATTTAAAATTAGATGTCATATACCAAAGAAAGAATACCGAGTTTACCAACGCGGTTGATGCCTAAACCATGCTGGAGTGGCAGAGTGTGGAAATCCAACTCCGGCGTTGTTAAACTAAGTATTTATTCTTTGGTATATGAAATCTAATATTTAACACACTCGACGCCGGTGACACAGCGTCTATGATCAAAAACATCTGACTCCTATGCCAGTGACACACATACGTGATCAAAATTACCGTATTCTAGTGCCACTAGCATAAATTTTATTTCATTTCAAATCAAGTTTTTACTCAATTGCTTATGTGCCAGTCGCATCGAAATACGATCATTTTTGACACAAGTGTTGTGTCGCCGGCATAGGAGTACAATCATTTCGGTCACACATGCGTGTCACTGGCATAGGAGTTCTAATAAGAAAATTTCGATCGATGTAGTGTTAGGATTTAGTGAAACAGTATCGGGGACGAACGTGTCAATTTAAATCATAATTAATTGTATCTTTAGTCAGGAATTTTATATTTGATGTCAATATAAGCCTCAATTTATTTTACCGTAGGACTAGGTCGATTTGTGTAAATTCCCATGGTTTTTAATTATTTAAGCGCTAGTCAGTGGCATATGGGTAATTCCAGGCTACCAGTCACCTAAACATTTTCATGTTTTTATTCTAAGTAAATCTTATTTTAATTACCTTCCTATAAATCTGTAAATCTAGGTTGGACATACGGCCTTGCTGTCTCATGAGGTTCCTTGATAATAACATTTTAAATTGCTGGAATGCAATGTTTACGTCAATATCAACAACATCGGACGTTGTAAACGGTACTCGTACTTGATATAGAAATTTCATTTTAGGCATTAAGTATTTAACCCGGCGGGAGTGTGGCAGGGTATCTCATACCCTGCGTTTGACTTATGTCAATATATTTAGAGTTTATTTTTGTTTAACTTTTTTTCACCACACTCTCGCCGGGTTAAAAAAAAACTGAATAACTAATTAAATTTAAAAATGTTTCAGGTGTTGGCTTAACAGATTCGCCATCGGGCCTGGCGGCTTATATTATGGAGAAAATGGCTATATGCAGTAATCGGGAGCAATTGGATACACCTCACGGAGGTTTGGCGAATTTGGACCTAGATGACGTGCTGGATACAGTTACCATACAGTGGGTGAATAATTGCATTGTCACGTCAATGAGAATATACGCGGAAGGTTATTCGACAAGTTCGCCTGAAGTATATGCAGTACATGGGTAAGTCGTACTACTTCACACTACAGTTACAATGACAGTACAGTCCGATCATTAAGTAAGAGTATGAGATTTATGGAATCACACACTTGTATGGTACGGGCCAGTTGCAACAGGCACTCTGTTTGACTGGTATGAATCTGTCAGACTAGTCCACATTACGCAGCAATATTACTATAAAAACAATATTAGTCATCGATGGTTTGGGGTACACGCATTAACAGGTTGATCGCGTCAATAATTTTTCTGAGTCTGTCAGACTGGTTAACATTACAAGCAGATAAAAAAATTGTGAACTGCTTGGTACAACTAGATGCACTGTTGATTGCGTCACTGGTTTTTTTATACGTTTATGATACGCCGAGCGTGCCATACGTAACGGTTAAGATAGTTGCGGGATATTGCAAAAACCGGCCAAGTGCGAGTCGGACTCGCGCGCAAAGGGTTCCGTACCATTATCAATTTATTATTAAAAAAATACAGTTAAATCAACCTACCTCAAAAACTATATAAGATAATTTGATCAAACCAAAAATCGTTGATAGAGTTTATTAATGTGCATAACATATATTTTTTTCAGAATTTTATATCGCGTAGTTTAAAAAATAGAGGGGGGGGACACATTTTTCAGACTTTGAGAGCTGATATCTCGAAAACGATTTGCTTAAATAAAAATGTGATGTATAAACCTTCATATCATTTTCAAAGACCTTTCTATTAATACCCCACACGCTTATGTAAAACTAAAAAAAAAATTCTATCCCTCAGTTACATGTATGGAGGGCCCCCACCCCAATAGTTTTTTTTACAATTTAGTATCATAATCCTGTAGCGGTTCATACAACACATATTCTCACCAAATTTCGTTACTGTAGCATTTATAGTTTCCGAGTAAATCGGCTGTGACAGACGGACAGACGGACAGACGGACATGACGAATCTATAAGGGTTCCGTTTTTGCCATTTTGGCTACGGAACCCTAAAAAGATGAGATAGAGATAGAGATTCTTGCATCCAATGTTTAGTATACATATTATAGCTATACAATACATGGACCCTGGTAGGGTATAGCAAAATTCCTTAAATGAGTTAGGTACAAGATAATCGTATTATAAAAGAGGAAGTGGCTGTACCTGACTTGCTCCCAACTAACAAATCACATAATTATTGATTGTTCCAGATTTCTTATAACTATCTAACGTGATTTTTTTAACGTTCGGAGCACCACATGCGCCTATATTTACACGAGACTGTTTTCTTTCAGTATCCCCACGAAGGTGCCAACAGCCGCTCTAAACTTCCTATACGAAGTAATGTGGCAACCTGATTGGGTGCTCCGGGACAAATTCGTGAACCTGGTGCGGTCCACAACCCTGGACTTCGGAGGGCACTTTGCTGCGTTACAAACGCCTCAAGTATTCGCTGACGACGTAATCGCGGCTGGTGTGGAGTTTCAGAAATTTCACGCCGAAAAAAAGATTTAGGTATAATAAATCGAAGGGCAATCAGTGTATAGCCGTCTAGAGGCCTATGAAAAATTAGTTGTTTTTAATTTTATATAGAAACACAAATTGGATTAGTCTTAAGTTTTTAATGTGGGCAACAGACGATAATTTATACACACTTGATAAACTTTTCCCCTTATTTATAAACCTCTCCTAACTTAGCAAGCTGATAAGTAGTATTGTGCGTTTCGGTCTTATAAATATGTCTATAAAGCTGCGTTTTCATTTAGGGTTCTGAACAGGTCTGAGCGAGCATTCGTTCGTTCGTGCGGTAGATGAAAACACTTGAGCGTTCGAACGTATCCGTTCGGTGATGATCGGCTTAACTCGCTGAGCGAATGCTCGCTCATTCATTCATTCAGTGTATTTTATCTTCTTTTTGCCATCCAGCGGTGTTCATTTCATAATGTCGGCTATGTATTTAAGCATCGTTCTTCATGGATACATTCTTATTATCTTTGCATTTTTGATCCCATAAGCAATGGATGCGATAATTTTCAATGAATTGTAAGGTTTTATCTTGATTTCATTCCATGTTCGGGAAAAGATCGAAGACCCAGCGAACATACTGTGCAACGCCGAACAAATGTTCTGAACGTCTGACTGAATTTATGAATGAGCGAGCGTTCGCTCGGCGAGTTAAGCCGATCATCACCGAACGAATACGTTCGAACGGTCAAGTATTTTCGAACACTAAATGAAAACGCAGCTTTAGACCGAAGGGAATAAACGATACTTATGGCTTGCTAATTTAGGATATGTTTATAAAAATGAGGGTTAATCTTTTGCTATAAAATGTGCGAATGGTCGGTTGACTGTGACAAGGCGGTACAGTTAAGTGCATAAATGTGTATCCAAATTTACGACGATCTTATTACACCGCGGTGTATTTGGACTAGAGATGTGCTGTTCATAGCAAATGTCCCTAATTTCTTAATATTACTTTGGAGGAATTTCCAATATGGGAATATTCGCTATACTGTGTTGCGAATGCTAACAGGAACGGCACATCACTAATCGGGACATTTCTCAGGTATTTGGATATAACTCTGATTTTTGCGCTTGACTGTAGATAATTATTTATTCTGATTGCCCTAAATTACTTGAGTTGAAATGTATAGTAATGAAATTACAAGACATGTACTTGTATGTGCGCAGCGCATTATAAATGTTAAGACAAAAAAAACTACTTCGTGAGAGTCGTTGTCAAAAGTAATATTATAAAATATTCTCTTGTGATTGACAATATAATACGTTGGTTTCGTGTAAATGTGTAATCAGTAAACTTAACAGTATAATAATTATGTAGCATCAAGTTTGGGTAATATGTTGAATTGTTCAACATAATTTCTTTTTTTTTTTTACTTACTTTTTGGTTTATTTTTAATGTCCTGAATATTTACTGTTTCTCGGGATATTTAGCGCCTATGAGTACAATGTGTTGATAAACATAGAGACTGATTTTGCATTTAAAGAACTAGACAATAAGGTTTACAATGCATGTTTTAGATTTAAGTACCAATAAAACTCATTAAATACTTATATCAGCATTATTAAATCATCCTTATTGGTGCCCCCACATTGGATGATGTTACATAACATCATTTTTCTCTCTTGGACTTTATACGACGACTTCATTGACGTCAGTTATGGAAAATCGGTGCAAAGGGATTTTCTGAATTAAAACCGGTAAAAGTGTTGTTTTAATTAATTGAGTACAAGTGGTAGAACATTAGAAACGTACCAGAACGGCCCGAGGTATTATTTGAGATTCTACACCTGAATTTAAGAGTAGGTAGGTACGTCCGCATATATGCAGGTTATGGAGACGAGATCTTGGATACTACATAGCAAGGTTGTGCTTTTATGGATACTAGAATATTCGAAGAATTATTTATATGAATAATCCTATTTTTTTTAATATATCGTCGATGAGATTGCCAATTCCGTCATGTGCACCTAAAATCTAAATAATTATTAGATTAGAGTTTGGTGTACCTAAAAAATGATAAATGTACCTTTGTGTCAAATAAACAGTGAATTTTTTTTTTAGGAACTGAAAAATCAATCCAAATGGCATATGTTTACAGTCTTCTTTTGTCAAATTTTAAACTTACACATGTGGGTAGGGTATTGCCAATCTCAACGACGATATTATGTCTCAAATTGCTTAATTCAACAACAGCAATTCCGAGGTGAACGTAGAAGAGCAAGAAGCAAAATAATTATTTACTGAATATTTTATTTTAAGTTATTGCAATAAAAATGTGTCGTGTGGAAATTGCTCTTCATTGCATTAAACCGTCTACGAACAATGCGTTCTCAATTACACATGTATTTTGTTAACGATCACCATTTTGTAACCAACCAATCAGAAGGCACTGTTTTGACGTTGAACAATTTCATTTATGGACATATGCGTAATTTAAATCCGACCGATCGTTTCGACGAGTCTGATTGGTTAGCTTAGCGCACATGCGTATATCCAGTTAAGGCCCGTTATATGAACATAATTTTGTATGAAGAGACGCTTTCATGTTTTGTCCGTTCGCTGAGCTCATAGGTACCTATTTTTTTCATATTCCTATGTTTAAGCTTTCGTGAGACATAAAACTTATAAATATATTTAAATCACGTGTATTTGTCACTACGCGCATCATGTTTCAGAGAGTCAAACCCCCTTATTCATAAACAAGCCGCTAAGTATTGTTCGTCACTTTCTGTCTTATGTCTATAAGACCGAGAGGGACAAACAATACTTAGCGGCTTAGTAAGTTAGGGGACGATAATGGAGACTTTAGCATTACGGGTGATAATTAAATGTACTCCTCGATTTAACGTCTATAAAGTTTATTTGTATTTAAACAAGACACAGAGAAGATAGTCCATACATAACAGAAGGCAGAAAATAGACTAACCCCTCCATTATCAAGCACTGAGCCGTGTTAACGCGTCGCGCGCGCATATTTGCAGTGGAAACGTTTACTTCAAAGGTTCAATAATAAATAACAATCACGCTACTCACCGAGTGTGCCTCCATGAAATCTTGCACCTTCCTCGGCGCTAAGAAGCCGGGGACTAAGAAGTCTTTTTTGGGACTAAATTGTTCCACCTTCATGCGACCGCCAAGTCGCGCTCGTTCGCCAGCGTAGTATAAGTTTCTGTAGAAAATATATTTAATCAAATCCTGGTATTTTGAAGGCACATACGAGTACGAGCCCCGATGCATATGTTCTCGTCCAGTTTGACAGTTTTTCGAGATTATCCCGTTCATCCGGGGGAAAAGGTTTAGAGACAAAACCTTCACTATTCAATAGTAGTACTAAAATAGTTTCTTTGAGTATAAAATATTTGGACTTAATAAATCAGAATAAAAAAAACTATTTTACGAGAGGTATTTTTTTAAATTTTTTCCACAATTTTTAATTTTGTAAATAATCAATGAATGTAAATAACGCCATTAATATTAAAAACGACATGGTACACCTGATGCACTGCGAATTTTGCGTCAAGCTTATAAGCGCGGAATTACGTTGGTATTGAAATGTAGTACATTAACCATGACTAACGTTCATACAATTTATCATTAGCATAATGTGATCATTTTTAAAATATTCAAAAATTTGTAAAAATTGTTTCGAACTAGACGAACTCCACTGCATCGGGGCTCATATATGGGTGAGCCGTTTGCCTACTAATTTGACACCATGTCTCAAAATTAGCCACACATATTTAAAAGATACAAAAAGAAAGACGTCATTGCGAGTTCAAAATATTATGAATAAATCCGATTTTCCAAAAAAGAAGTCTAGCCATTAACTAACGATGTTACGTCTGTGACACGGCGCATAGTCGTTATAAAGTAAATGCTATTGTATCCTTCAAAAATATTACATAAACCTACGAACAAATAAAACATGGAAGCCGCACGCCATACTAAATTGCCTTACTAAAACGGTCCTGAGTTTTAGTTGACCCTTTTCAATGCATCACGGTAATGAATTTTAATATCAACCTATAAAACCTTAAACCATACTCCATATAATAAACGTTTGTCAAAGATGTTGCGCCAAAATATGCGCGGTGTTAAGAAAAGCGCTATGTCCGGCCCATCTTGGCATAATTGAACAATTGTTTTCGGGGATATTTTTCAGCTGGCGTTAGACGTCCATGTTATGGTCGCAAACATAAACACTGTCAACTCACCTGTTTCCAATCAATCTGCCTTTAATATTCGTCAGCTGTCCCTCATTCAGTTTCGGAAACTTGTGGTACAAGTACAAGCTGGCAGCGAACTTTAGGAAGGAGTCCCCTAGAGTTTCCGCTCTCTCCAGATCTTCTGTGTCGTGAGAGTTGATGGTAGTTAGTGCGAATAAGACGTCTCGAAGCTCAGGGCCTCGACCGATCGGTTTTAGGGAGAGCAGGTTGATTTTGTCGTTGTATCTGGTGGGTGATATAACAATGATTTAACGAAGTATGAAAATTATGAATGGGTGGTATTGAAACACACTCGACAAACTAGAACCCTAGAATCTTGACAATTAGTAAGAAAATTCTTGGAATTTGGTTTATAACGTCACATCTACATCGTTTCCGAGTAGCAGTCTTTCAATTTAATTATACATGGTAATTACCAAATAAAAAATTAAAAAAACCGACTTCATCCGATTTCACCAAGAACCCATCATCAGATCCCAACTTGGTGCCAACGGAACCCGATAGATTAAAATAGTATATTACGATACAAGTGCGTAAAAAATGAAGTTCGAAATGAGTGGAGATAAATTAAAGCACGACCAAAGGGAGGCTTTAAATCAACACGGGTTGCGAATTTCGTTTTCGCACGTGTATCGTACGTCCTTTTTCAGTACATATTATGGCCTTCCGAAGATTTCGACCTGACGTAAAATGAACCACTTCTCGCACTATCGCGTAAAAAATGCACCATTTGTACTGAAAAAAAAAATTGATAATTTCTCACGATTCTCGGAGATTTCAAGTATGTACGATTATACGTACAAAATAAAGCTTTCGAGCTAACCGAGTTAGCCCAAATGATATAGTTCTCCTCTCCATGCTTATGCAGAACGGTCGGGTTGAGCCGAACTCTTATCAGTCTATGTCTAATAGTAGTTCTTATGTCCTAGCAGTAGCAGTAGCAAGATAGCGGTCATTGAGGCATAGACGCCATTTTATGTGCCCTATTATGTGTGAGAAAATGTCATTCTCACACATAATAGGAGTGAAGAGCTAATCCGAACTAGTCATAAGATTCTGACGAATATTAGACGTTATATCGTAGCAATAATGACTATATTACGTAAATGGTGTATACACAACTTACTTAAATGGTGGCGGTAATATGGCAGCCGCTGAAGTACTGGATTCGAGAAGTGGCGAACACATGAATACCATTTGGGATATTTTCTGGCGCGCGCAAACAGGTGTTGATACGAAATCGTCACAACATTTTGTCCAATTGTAGACCTTAAGTCGTAGTAGTAAAGACCATGCATTCCGCAACTTACTTAAGCGGTGGCGGTAATATGGCAGCCGCTGAAGTACTGGGTACGCCAAGTGTCGAACGCATAAATACCATTTAGGAAATCTCCTAGCGCGCACAAACAGTATTGATACGAACTCATCACAACATTTTGTCCAATTGTAGACCTTATGTCGTAGTAGTAAAGACCATGCATTCCGCAACTTACTTAAGTGGTGGCGGTAATATGGCTGCCGCTGAAGTACTGGATTCGAGAAGTGGAGAACACATGAATACCATTCGGGATATTTCCTGGCGCACGCAAACAGGTGTTGATACGAACTCGTCACAACATTTTGTCCAATTGTAGACCTTATGTGGTAGTAGTAAAGACCATGCATTCCGCAACTTACTTAAGCGGTGGCGGTAATATGGCAGCCGCTGAAGTACTGGGTACGCGAGGCGGCGAACGCATAAACGCCATTTGAGTCATTTCCTCACGGGCGTATAGCGGGGCTGAGACGAATTCGTCGTAACATTCTATGTCCATTAGAGTTACTGACGATATGTTGCGCTCTATGTCTATAGGTTCCATTCTCGCCTGCAAATAAAGTTGAAATTAATTGAGTTGTCGAGGGTTCATTCAGATATTATATTGTCTTGGCCTACTTTAACCCTTTCGCCGCCAATGACTTGGTATGAAGTGTGACAAATGTCACAAAATTCGAAATAAAATACACCTTCATTTGACAGTATTTAACTGATAGTTAATTACGTGCAATTTGTTGCTTGACAGGAAATAGTTAAATATTTTTTTCTACTCTCGTACTTTTATTTGTCATTTACATGGTCGTGAACACACCTTTAAGCCCCTACCTTACAGATGTCAAGATAAGTCTATATTGTCTATTCCCTATAAACGCATTCGGGTTTACACGCAGTGCGTTTTTTTGCATTTTAAGACACCTCGTGTCCGCCAACCTAATTTTAAATGTCACTTTTGATGAACAGTAAATCATAGAGGAGGTTTCTTTTTTAATTTTGACGTCTCTTGCCCGACCTTGATGATTAATAAAATTGTGTTTGACTAAGAATATTTCTCAAATTTACAATTTTATTTGAAAATAAGTGTGTGGTCGTAGAAAAAGTATTGTATGCAACATTGTTTAACTGAGTCAAAAAATGCCCGCGGCGTCTTTAATATCAATTTTCGGCTTCGTCTCAAATTGTTACCCCGCCACTCACCTTTTTTGACCTCTCTTAAACAAGGGTTGCATAAAATACTATTATTGTGTTTGGTTTTCTGCAGTGATCGGCCGATATAAAGTTAATCCTGACACCCGTCATTTCAATACATTATGTGTCAAAAAGTGACATTTTCCATCGGCTGATCACTGCAGAAAACCAAACAACAGTGTTGTTGACAGATAATGTATCGAACTGACAGCTGTCAGGATTTACTTCGTAACGGCCGAGCAACCGAGCATTGTAGTTGGGTAAAGAAACAATTAGCTAGCGTTTGTTGAGAATAATAGTACATTTCGATGCAAGTGCAAAACAATTTTTTTTTCGAGGAGGGTGAAAATTGGAGCCCGAGTGAAAAGAGGGCGACAATCATTCGAGTTTAAAAGAAGTTTTTACACGTATCGAACGACTTTTTTCATAACAAGTGCCTTAAAACGTGAAATTTACGCACGCGAAGTTTATTTTTCCACACTACTTAGGAAAACACATTTTCTTATAATTTTCCGATTTAACGAAACCTACCCTTAGATCCTCGTAAGGCCCATGGTCCTACCTGTAGTACTTATTAGCATCGAACTAATTTAAACTATCTATATTCAATTAGGACAGCTTCGTAAAATTTTCGGATAAACTGAAATCAATTTTATTTCCTGCCGAGTAGGTAAAATTTTTAATGACAAATTTTTGCTGGGCTTTAGGAGACTATTAGTGACTTCAGCATGCTTACCGAACCTAGCCAAGATACCAATCTGCAATCGTATACGATAATCGATAAGTTACGTGACCATAATAATCAGACATCGGATTCCGTGGGGCAATCTTCTTGACAGTTAGGGACTTCCTATATCGATAAACTCATTTATCGATATTAGTTTTAAAATATACTAGTGGTCAAACAAAGGTTTGCTTATATCGTTATTTTTTATTAAAAAAGTACAATGAAATAAAATAACAATTAAATTTTCTCATTATTATTGGAAACGTTTTTAAAATTTTAGTTGACACATTAATTTCTTCATAACTGTCCCATCTTTTATTGTTGAAACTTAGACCCGCGTTAAATTACTTCAGGTTGCTTTTTAAGCAAGTCTTCTATTTTTTGAATGCGCATTATTTATTTTCACTCATCAATATAAAATGATTAAAGATGCTAAGTGTGACTTTCATACTTGTCTCCAGACCAATACATACTTAGTTACAAAAAATACATACATTGTCGGGGGCGGTCATTAGTGTGTAGAACTAGTATCGACAAATGAGTTTATCGATATAGGAAGCCCCTAGCTGTCAAGAAAATTCGCCCCACGGAATCCATGTCTGATAATAATGTATGCAAATGGTCACATGACTTTTCGTTCGAATCTGTCATTCTCATACATTTATTACTTATCGCTTATCGTCATACCTGGGATCAGAATTTACTTCGTAGCGGCCGAGCATTGTAGTTGAGTAAAAAAACAATGATAGCATTATTTGAAAATAAAAGTTTTCTTAAAATTTTCCAATTTAACGAAATCTACCCTTAGATCCTCGTAAGGCCCATGGTCCTACCTGTAGTACTTATTAGTAGTGTTAGGAACTTTGATGGCATTAGGTGAATAGAGTATGGTGGAGTGGTTGTTTAATTTTTTTTATGATTGATTGAATAATTGATTAATCAAAAAAATTAACCTAAACTCTCTAAAACAGGCGTTTCACCCATTTTAAGTTTTAATATTTTCACATTTAATATCAGGCTAGGCAGGCTAACCGATTATTTTTTTTTTTTTTATATTGATCATGATTAATATGATTATTAAGTACTTTATATTTACGGGCTTTGGAAGAACTGGGACCTTGAAAATGAATTCAGTAGATTGTCTCAAATACCAACAATTTTTATAGCAATTTAATATTTTTCTAGATTTTAAAAATATAATTCATATTATTTCTTGTCATTTCATTTTAATTCATCGATGAATTCAGCTCTAACTGAACACAAATTCGTTATTATTTTATAAGTTAATCATTTATTAAATTAAAAATATTTGTAACAACGATTCTATTGTTCTCTGTTCAATAATAAAAAATCCTAACCCTACTTATTAGTATCGAACTAATTTAAATTATATTCAATTAGGACAGAGTTGCATTTGTTTTGCTTCGTAAAATTTTCGGATAAACTGAAATCAACTTTATTTCCTGCCGAGTAGGTAAAATTTTTAGCGACAAATTTTGGACAGTTCTCTTGTATAGCTGGGCTTTAGGAGACTATTAGTGACTTCAGCATGCTTACCTAACCTAGCCAAGATACCAATCTGCAATCGTATACGATAATCGATAAATCACGTGACCATAATAATCAGACATCGGATTCCGTGGGGCAATCTTCTTGACAGTTAGGGACTTCCTATATCGATAAACTCATTTATCGATATTCGTTTTAAAATATACTAGTGATAAAACAAAGGTTTGCTTATAAAGTTATTTTTTTATTAAAAAAGTACAATGAAATAAAATAACAATTAAATTTTCTCATTATTATTGGAAACGTTTTTAAAATTTTAGTTGACACATTAATTTCTTCATAACTGTCCCATCTTTTATTGTTGAAACTTAGACCCGCGTTAAATTACTTCAGGTTGCTTTTAAGCAAGTCTTCTATTTTTTGAATGCGCATTATTTATTTTCACTCATCATTATAAAATGATTAAAGAGGCTAAGTGTGACTTTCATACTTGTCTTCAGACCAATACATAGTTCCAAAAAATACATACATTGTCGGTGGCGGTCATTAGTGTGTAGAACTAGTATCGACAAATGAGTTTATCGATATAGGAAGTCCCTAGCTGTCAAGAAAATTCGCCCCACAGAATCCATGTCTGATAATAATGTATGCAAATGGTCACGTGACTTTTTGTTCGAATCTGTCATTCTGATACATTTATTACTTATCGCTTATCGTATATGGTTGCAGAATGGCATTTTAGCTAGTCCAGGGGCCTATTTCTCGAAAGCTTGTAACTTGTACAAGCGGACATCCTTCTCTAATTAATAGTGTTAAAAAGAGACTTCCACTTGTATTACAAGTTACAAGCGTTCGAGAAACGGGCCCCAGCAGGCATTCATAATTTCATACTAAGGTCCGACCGAGATCTCGGTCTCGGTCTCGGCATTCTCGGCCAAAAATCGAGCCGAGATATCCCTCTCGGCTCTCGGCCAAAAATGGCCGGGACTCTCGGCCGTGGCCGAGATTCGTAATGAGCTGTAATTGGCGAGTTTGACGCCATCCCGCGAACTTACTGCGATTTTATTGGTGTCATATTGACATCAACTGACTTCAATTTCACTTTAAAATGAACGGAAGGAACAATTTAGAGTAAGCGACCCCAATCATACTATCGATAAAAATACCTAAAATTCGAATACCGGTTTTTGCGGTACTTATATAAAAAAATTCAAAAAAAGAAAATATCCAAAAAAAATGCTGTATTTAGTTTGACGTTGCACTTACTATAGGTATTTGCTAGGGATGTTTGATGCAATTTATACGTTTTTTATCCTTTCTACCAAGTCTCGGTCTCGGTCTCGGTCTCGGCCGAGACTAAAATATAGGTCTCGGTCGTACCTTAATTCATACTACTTACATCCCAAGGATATTCTTTGTTGATCTTTTTCTGTTGCAGCTGGTAGAGACTTTCCTTCATCGACACGATTGGACGACGAGGAGCGTTCTCTTGGTCTATGGGGTTGTTTATTCTGTAAAATATTGGACAATGATTTACCCCCTTATTCATAAACGTCTGCTAAATTAACAAGCCGCTAATAATTGTTTGTCCCTTTTGCTCTTATGGACATACTGTTAAGACGGAAAGGGACAAAAAAATATTAACGGCTTGTTAAGTTAACAAACGTTTATGAATAAGGGGGTTAGAAGGTAAATAAATTACTTTTCTAGATCAAACACTAAATGAAGAGTCTACGGAAAAAAAACATGTCCTATACACCAATGTCCATCCAATACTTAAAAAAATCAGGGCAAATTCACACCTTATTCTGTTAAAAGTAAGGTGGTTTTTCTTCCGTAATTTGAATGGACTAGACATGTTCTTTCCGTGGACCTTTCAATTCAATTAGTAGATATAATAAGACTAGCCAATTTACTTGCGACTATGAATGTAATGTCAAACGAATAACCGTAGAAAATTATAAATATTAGATGTCGTATACCATAGTTCACCAACATCCACGGTGGGATTAGAACCCACGTATGTCCACCCAAACACCCACCACCCATACCTACGTATGTATGTCGTGGCTTTCGCGATGCCTAAGCCACTCAGCCACTCAATCATAATCGATACCACCGGTCAAGTTTCTCTGATACATGCAATACAGTAACCTTTAAATCATCAGCCTACGATAGTCCACTGCTGGACGTACCTAGGCCTCTCCTATTAACTATGTGTATAAACGCATTAGGAGGTAAATGCACATAATCGCCACGCTGGGCATCGCATGATGACGCTGCTGCCCATCATCAATCTTTTATCAAATAGTGGTCAGTGACACTTCAATCCCTTAGTCGACTCTTACGACACCCGCAGGAGGAGTTGGGGTGGTGGCAAATGTATTCTTACTGCTGTCACCACACGGCTGGAGATACTCAATGTAAAATATTCCAAGACACAGATCAACCAAGCAATACTTGTATTGGTATGCCTTAACGCAGAATTTCATTTTGTCGAATATCGCTCACACTTCAAAATGACTTTCTGCAATCATTTAGAAAACCGCTTGTACTATATCTACAAATACGAGTCTGTATTTGGTGTCATACTTTCTGGCGGTGACATGGTGTGGTACAGAATTCAAACTAACATCAAAAAAATGTACGAGAAATGTACGAAATTGTACGCTAATTAAAAAAAATTGTACTACACGTAATGACGAGAAAACAGTGATAAAACACAATATATACCTTAAAAACACTTTAGAACCTGAAAGTACACTTTTCGTACATATTTTCTGATTAACATGACAATTGAAAACTCGACTGCTACATAAATAAATAAATAAATAGCGCCCGCCAGGAAGAATGCTTCAGGATGTAGTTACCTGTCGATACTGTGGACTGTTGTAGGCTCCTCCACTTGTACCAAAAGAGATTTCATTGCGACTGGCAGGTTTATTGTTATGGGCTCCCATTCCTGATCTGGAATAATAATTTCAAAGATAATACTGAATCCTAGTTTGCAAATCTGGCAGTGACAGCAAAATACAATAGTACATTACTACCGAGGCCGGGAAGTGACCGGGAAGGATAGTATTCGGACGGCAACCCGTCACTTCATGGCCGAGGTATAATGCTTTTCTCAAACATGCAATGAAATGAAACAGAAAAAGTATCGTCTTTCTAAGAAATTATAAGTCAACTACATAACTAAGTCTTTGAAACACAACAAAAGGCAAGTACGACACCGACCGACACCTCTTTTTTTTAAAGTTTGACCTGTTTGAAAGGTGATTTTTTTTATTTTAAGAAGCGGTATTAGACGACGCGGCCTGATGGGTTCAATCAATCGCATGCAGTGATCGGGGCCGGCCGACGGATCGCACCGTATAATACTCCTTTTGAAATATTATTTTGAGTAGTTATTATTATACATATTTTAAATTATGTAATTTAAATACCTAATTATAACTGCAAAAATTAGCCAATCATTTTTTTAAATACTAATATTACTTACAGATAATTATTGGCTAAATGCCAAGATGCCAAGTCACAACCCTATGTCAAATGAAAAATAAAAAAGAGGTACTTCCCGGTCGCTTTTTAGGCACGTAACTACAACATTTTATTGGATGTTTGAGAAAAGTATATTCAATTACTCATAAGTCTCATAACAGTATGCTTAGCACATGATTGGTATGTCAGTATGCCGCCGCGAGATAGATTTTCCATCTTTTACTATTTGAATAAAAGAGGGATGGATAGTCTATCTCGCGGCGACATATTGTCGCACTAGTCCTGTGCTAAGCTTACTGAGCGGGCGATTATTATAGTGGTGCGGTGAATGAGTAGTCAATTTCGAGTCACATTATTTCATTGATTAAATTATCATTTACCCTATGAGCACCATTGCTGAATAAGAGCCATGACTTAAGATATTGCTATAATATTATTATCGTATAGCAGGCCAGAGCGTAAGAAAAAGAGTATTAATTGACAGCGACTTCCAGAAAAACTACTTATAGTTAGTACAGTCAAATGCAAAAATATGTATCAAAATATCCCCTTTAAATAAATATGTTACGGCGTTCTTATTACACAGAATTAAAGTGCACTGGGACATATTTTTGAGCATTTATACACCTTATTTTACCTTTGGCCGTACAGTAGGTATTCTATATACACGTATGCATCTAGGGAGGAATTACTTATTAATTCAATCAGTTTGTGTATCTATAAAACGTACCTGTTGGTAAATGGACTAGTCCATATTTTGTGTATTTTGTGATTTCAGCTCGCAGGTCGTATGCAATCAGTAACATGTGAACTCTGAAACAGAAAATAAGCCGGATGGAGTGGGTAAGATTGATTTAGATACCCAGTTTAGGCAAAATAAGCGATTATAACATTTAAACAATATGTATACATCATCATGATAGTCCACTGCTGGACGTAGGCCTCTCCTATTAACTATGCGTATAGACGCATTAGGAGGTAAATGCCCATAATCGCCACGCTGGGCAAGCGGATTGGCGATCGCAGTAATGTGTCCACTATGATGACGCTGCTGCCCATCATCAATCGTTATCAAAAAAATGGTCAGTGACACTTCAATCTCTTAGTCGACTCTTACGACACCCGCAGGAGGAGTTGGGTTGGTGACAAATGTATTCTTACTGCCGTCACCACACGGCTCCAATATGTATAATACACAGTTTTATTTTTAATTTTTAAAACGTATCGAACTTTGTGTGTTCGTTTGATTCAGCTGCTACAATTAACTTACGGAATGTCGTATCAGTTTGTATTATTTCAATTATAAAAAAATACTGAGCTTCTAGTTACATTAAATGTGTCAGAATTCAAGCTCCGATGCCTGATTTACAATATAAATAAACAAGTACACGTTATTGCATTGTGAAATTAAAAGCACACTTCAATCATACCTATGTATGATGCTAGGCAGCATAGTCGCTTTATACCAAAGCACGCCCGGATATTCATACTTCACACAGAACTCTGGAATGAAGATCTCCTCAAAACTCTTAGGTTTGTCATCGCCCTGTAAAACTGATATGAGCTTCTTTTGTTTATCTGTGAACGCATTGATCGTGGCCGCTCGAGGCAGAAGGCAGTTCATACGAGTGGTTATGTATCGGACCTGCGGAAATATAAATATATGATTATAATAACAAGAATGGTTTATTTGCTGCCATACAGTACAGAGCGTAATACAAGTAGAAACAGTAAGGATTTCAACACAAAAGGATGCCACGATGCTGGTTTTCAGCTATGCTATTCTCTTATTCACACATTCGACGCTGCGTTCATGAACGAGCTCGACGACGAGACAGCCTTCACGTCGACGTCGAGCGCAGCGCTGCGAAAAACGGTATTCACTAACGTAGAACAGCTCGTCGCCGAACTGTAGGCGGTAACTCTCAACGCAGTGTAGTTCCAGCTCACGCCGCATTCGTCGCCGAGCGCTAGTGTCGTTTAAAGTGCTTTAGTGAATACCATTTTTAGGCTCGACGCTGCCGCAGCGCTGACACAGCGCTGATAGCAAGGCGGTTTCCTTAGTGAATAACACTGCAGGGCAATCGAGCTAAAAATTTGCTATGGCGTATATTTTGACAAAACGCGTTTTTGTCTTACGTTTAGTTATATCTGAGGTCATACCGCGAATTACGAACGAAATGTTGCCTCTCTCTCGCCCTTGTGATTTTGTACGTAAGTGTGACAGGGAGGCAACACTTCGTTCGTGGTTCGCGGTAGGACCTCAGGTAACCACATGTAACTACTTATAGTTACCACCCATTTTCATGTATGAAAATTTAAGGGAATTTACGGGACATTCCTTCTAGGAGAATCGAACAATTGTTATACTAGCACGAACTGTTCTACGAATGATACCTATTATTAGCCACAATAGTGACCAAACCTAGAATTTTGACCTAATGTCATTTATAAAAGTTTTTGCTTCTTTTGGCCTCAGGAAGACAAGGTTAAAATGTTTCCCTATCCTTTTGGGCACCGTGTGTACTGGGCGCCTGAGGTATTTACAAACAAAACATAGAATTATTTTTTCCGGTAAAACATCCTAATTTAGACAAACCTCGAGAAGCGGCTGGTCCTTTCTACCAATTATTTCCAGGTTGTATTTTGCGGAGTAGTATTGTTCGTAGCTGTCGTACGAAGTGTCTTCAAAGGCTGACTTTGGTGTCATGTACTCTATCACGTTTGACACTATGTACCTAAACAGATAAATATGAAAAAAAAAAATACAATTTCAATAGGACAGTCTCCAGTAGTATTAGTGGTTGTGGCATCATACGCAGGCTTGGAAACAGAATTACTATCGTAATGACAAAGAGAGGACTTGATCTAGGATAGACAAAATTAGCCTGTAGGAGTTACTTTTGCTACTGAAATAAAATTATTGAAACGGATTATATCGCGGATATTCATTAATTTAATTACATCCCGACGTTTCGGACACTTTACAGGGTTCTTGGTCTACGGTTAACTGAAAATGTACAAACTTTTATAGGACTACCTAAATAAATATAAGACATAATGTACAATACTACCCACAAACAGAATATACTAAACCACATACCATACACTTTAAAGCTGGGTTCATTAAGCTAAGGCTAAGGCAAATAAACCTAGTTATTATTTACAAGTATTTTTAAAATGAAGACAATAAAGACAAATAAATAAACAATTTACGCCTGATAAGAAATACCTTCCTTTGTATGTATTGATTAAAATCTAGCGTGAAAAAGAAATACAATTGTCTCTGAAACCAAGCCGAATCCAGGAAATTTTATATAACATTAAAGACTCTAAAAAATATGGTCAGAAATTCAGCATTAAAATCTTTCGGAATGCTCACGAGCACCCTGTATACTCTATGTCTGAATCTAGGTATACCCAAAGGCATGTTAGTATATACAGGGTGTTCCACGAGCCACTGAAAACCTTGAACGGGGTGATTTGGTAGGTTAAACTGAATAACTTTTACTATGGAGCTAACCCAGAAATCTCAAAACAAAATTTGCCATTTTCATATAAAAATGTCGTGATCAATCGGTCAAAATGTATGAAAAGACAATTTTTTTTTTAGATTTCGTGATTGGTCCCATATTAAAAGTTGTTCAGTATAGCCTACTAAATCACCCGTTCAAGGTTTTCAGTGGCTCGAGGAACACCCTGTATTGCTTTCCACCAATATAGGAAAGATATCTTTTTATAAGCTTATTTACCTGCTTGGTAAGCACGCTCCTCGGTACCAGGGCGTCACAACAGAATATTGGTAATCTTCTTGTGTAACTTTCAGCGCTTTTCTTTCCTAAAAAATACACATCCAAATCATACAACAATACATACGTAGGTACTATTAGATGGGTGTAGGTCTGTAGGTATGTGTATAAAGAATAAATAGAAAGAATAAGAATAAATAAATATATTAGGACATCTTACACAAATCGACCTAGTCCCACAGTAAGATCAATTAAGGCTTGTGATGTGGGTACCAGGCGACGATATATATAATAGATAGATACTTAAATACATTGACAGCCATGACTAAGGAACAAATATTTGTGATAAATAAATACACAAAAAATGCCCTCGCTGGGATTTGAACCCGGAACCTTCAGCTTCGTAGGCAGGGTAACTATCAACTAGGCTACGGCGGCTGACAATAATTATTAATTTCTATGAAATCGGTTAAAAACCAGGGCAGCAATGAGATCCCATGCAAGAAAACTAAATATCACTGCTGCTCGGTCCAAATCTAAAATGTTATATGATAATTTAGTTAATAGGTCTAAGCTAAAGCAAATCGCCATTTAAGCGCCAATATCAAAGTTCAAGACATTCATTGCCAATGTTTGACAAATACATACAGGGTGGAAAAGAACGACGATCCTTCCCGCTACCGACCGAGTCTACCAACCACTCTAATGAACTTTCAGTATGAGACCAATATCGAAATATCTTTAAAAAATTGTAACCCCTCATACAAAGCGACTGAACCTAACTAAGGTTAGAGTACTTAAGAGTTCAATAGTATGGAAACGTCAATTCTCCATGTACGTTTTCAATGTTGGTCCCATACTGAAAGTTCATCGTAAGGGTTGGTAGGCTCGGTCGGTAGCGGGAAGGATCGTCGTTCTTTTCCACCCTGTATAAAATTCATTCATTCGGAAAAAAATCTTGACACGGAAACTTTAAAGTTAAAACGCACTTCGTACGGTGGCCCCGACGCGGGTACGGGAGGGATTTCCTTATATTTTTGCATAACTGCCCAGTCAATGTCATAGCCCCCACTGGCCCCTTTGATTGGCACCACGAATAAGTTGTTCACTGTACTGTCAAAGATCAGGAATTTTTTGGCCACTTCCAGGACTTGATCAAACACGAAGAAGTGGAATCTGCAAAATATAACAAACACAAAATTTATTTCCTTCATTCAAAAAGATGGACACAGAATGATTATTATCTGCAGACCTGGGCAAAATTCTTTTCGGCGAGTACTATGTTAATAAAAGAGGGATGGATAGCGTATGTCGCCGCGATATAGTATCGCTTTAATCATGTGCCATACCTACTTGTCGAAAAAACCTCTAAAAGTCCGTCCAGTTTGTACATTCTTGTTTTCTTTCGTGCAATAAAGATAAAATGTATTATTAACTCTAATTTAGAGACTAACCCCCTTATTCATAAACGTCTGGTAACTTAACAAGCCGCTAAGTAATGTTTGTCCCTTTTGCTCTTATGGACACATTGTTAAGACCGAAAGGGACAAACAATTATTAGCGGCTTGTTAAGTTAGCAGACGTTTATGAATAAGGGGGTAAAAGTCTTGAACTCAAAAGACTTCAAAGGCTTAATTACTCGACTATATTCGAGAATTGAATTGGCTTACTTTATGAGTATGAATATGAATCAAAGAAACCGTCTTAGCGGCCAATCAGTCGGCAAGCGTTGAGAGTTGTGAAGCTTTGAAATGAGTGTTACACTAAAAAAAACTAAATCTAAAACCTACCGTTTCACTAACTGCACCATTGCATCGTTTAGCGGTATAACCGCATAATTCATATGTATATCCACCATGACATCCCCAACCGCCAAAAACATCGGAAACTGGCATATTTTTGGGATTGCCTCAGCTGTTAAAAATCCGTAGCCCTCATCTCTTATCAGTAAATCGTAGAGTGCCCTCTCTCGGTTCTTTTTAGGTTTTTCGAACCCTATTTTGAGTTTTATTATGTGGAGGTAGTACTGCGGGTTTGTACCCATTGATCCGGTTAGATATAATGGGAACTGTAAAGGAACAAACAGTGTATCTAAGTCCACAATTTTTTTACATATTATTTAATAGACGACTGTTTTATTTGTCCGTGCCAAGTTAAGGGGTAAAAAATACACAAAATACAGCACACACGAGCATAAGGAAATCGTAAAATACGTGAAACACATGGAAAACGGAAGAAAGATTCATGCGAAAAATTTACTTTAATTTTTAACCGACTTCAAAAAAAGTAGGAGGTCCTCAATTCGACTGAATTTTTTTTTTCGTACATGCTTCTCGTATTTTTCTGTTAGACCTTAAACTTCATATCCCATAAGTATCGATGCGGAAAGGTTTTCAACCCTTAACCTTTTGGATGCCTACGACTGATATATTGGCACCGCAGGTTCAACGCCAAAGACCGATATATAAGGCATGGTCCACAGGGCATTATCAGAGCCAATATTCATAGCAAAACAAAAGACTGTCGCATTGAAACTAGGATGAGAAACATTTTATTATTATCAACTTACTGTCTGACCAATTTTTTTCATAGTAATTTGTATGGGAATTTCAGTTGAAAGTCGGCACGGGTTCCTGATATTGCCGGGATTTTTTCCCAGAGTGTTTTTGGGTTAAAGAAACCGATAGGGGTATGCGTTATTAATTTCTTAAATTCGTAATTATGGGACGCCCTATTACACATATGTAAATTTTTATTGTATAAAAACTACGTACCACTTTATCATGTTTCCGCATCCTTTTCTTGGTTCCAGCTTTATGTAGTCCTCCCTCGTCGTCGTCATTTTCTTGGTCCCAGGGCCAGTTTAAGAAACACGATCTTATGTCCGGAACTTCAAAGTCTACTTTGCTGTGCAAAAAATGTTTCTAATAAAATCATAGTCCCTGTTAACCGATTCGTTGCGTGTTCCATTTTCAAAAACTTTTACCTATGGCGGGCAAAATTTTTTCATGATACGCCAAGCGTGCCTTACGCCATAGAATGTGATGACACGCCTATCGTGTCATACGCCATTCGTCAAAAACATTCATGACACGCCTGGCGTGTCATCCGCACTGAAACGGTTAAAATGGAGTTTACATTGCTTATACCAGCGTGAAATTAGCTGCCTAAAGCTAGCCCATGGTAGCCCGATCAATTAAGGTAATCATAGTTTATTACATCCAGAATTTTATTAATGTCAGGCTTAGCTGTACGTTTTCCAGTTGTTCCTTCATTATGTACTTTATTATGACCAGAGATCGAACAAATGTGCATCATTGTTCGCAATACTACATATATGGACATGACCCCAATAAGTTGATTGAATGAATAATTAAACAAATATTTCTTGAAAACTGATTTCGAAACTTTAAGGTGACTATTTACAAAGGTTTACATAGTTACCGATGACAAAATAAGTTTTATTTATGCAAATGATTAAATTATTAATTATTCAATCAACTTTGGAGTCATGTCCATATTATTGCGAACAATGACGCACATTTGTCCGATCTCTGATTATGACACTAGATCCCGTATGCCTAGGTGCTGTTTTATAACAATGTTAAAATTGATTCCGGTATAAAATATTATCATATCATACATCAATTCCGAACGAAATCCTGGATCCGCGCCTGTCTGGGCGAAATCTAAGCAAGCTCAATATAAAGATTGTAATAATTTTAAAAAATTACGTAAAATAACCTCACATTTTGGAAATATTAACTAAGCAAAACGGGTTACCGTTTTACTTTATCTTCTAACGCATTCACTGCCACCGACGCACAGGTTCGTCAATCTTCATACAAAAAGATGGGAGTGGTAGCGAATGTGAACACTAAACTTGGCAGAATTTAAAAAAATCGTGCGTTCTAGCCTCCTCGCCGCTAAGTAGAGCAAAAAATTCTGTCTTAAAAAAACACAAAAAGCGGGTCAAAAGTCTTTTAAGATACACTGCCAAGTTAAGGGTTAATGTTGGCGCATAATTTGGAAAGTCCACAATCATCATCATATTTATACCCGTAATTTCGAGGCAGCATCGTCACTTGGTCCAATTCGCCTTCTTGGTGCAATCTTATACAGGCGTTGAGCGCTGCCGATCGCTTGGCTGTTTTCAAGTTTACATATGGGTTGCCCTGTTGACAATATACATGTTTTGGTGATCAGGGAAAGACATGCAATAGTGTACAGTCAACCTTAGTCCACTCTAGAATCATGTCAAAATGAAAACTGGTTTGAAATGTCTTATATTCTGATTGATAACGTTACTTTGATTTGGTTTCTGAGTGGCATAGGGTTGCAATTGCTTGAATAAAAAAATACTAGAGCCAAATTATATTTGACTTCATCATCATCAGCCTATAATAGTCCACTGCTGGACATAGGCCTCTCCTATTAACTATGCCTATAGACGCATTAGGAGGTAAATGCCCATAATCGCCACGCTGGGCAAGCGGATTGGCGATCGCAGTAATGTGTCCACTATGATGACGCTGCTGCCCATCAACAATCTTTTATTAAATAATGGTAAGTGACACTTCAATCCCTTAGTCGACTCTTACGACACCCGCAGGAGGAGTTGGGGTGGTGACAAATGTATTCTTACTGCCGTCACCACACGGCTACTTGATACTTGACTTAACGGATATTTGACTTAAAGGAACTAAACTGGCCCTCTTGCATAAATTAATGGTAACACGTAACGTTCCTGTTTAAAATAACAATTATTTTAGAAAAGCTACAGCACGAATATTATTAACGACTTTTTCAAACTCTTCAATATTAATAAGCATTGGTTTACCATTGTCAATAAGTATATTAAATCAGAAAATCCAAAAAAATCATCCCCACCCCACTTTACTACTAGAGGAGGTACACAAAAAAATCTACTTTTTATTCTACCACTTTGTCGACGTGATTAATATGTATATCTGTACCAAATTCCTAGCACTAACGGCCACTGAGCTATGCTGTGGACGTACAGACGGACATGGCGAAACTATAAGGGTTAGGTATAAGGATTAGGCCTAAGCTCATAGTCCTACCTGTAGTACTAATTCACCTGACTTTTAGACTTGTAAAATATTTTAAGACTGACGACGGATATTACCTTTATAGCTTCCTTGACGGGACAAGCAATAGGCATGATGATGGTGACCGCGACACCCACAGGGTGTCCATTTATGTCGGTCACCGTCTCCTTAATCCACATGGGTGTTATAGTGGTGAACTGGTCGTGGGGAAGGCATGAACAATATCGGTTCAGCAAGCTAATGGCTGCCACTGCGTGAAGACAACCTGTAGGTAAGTGAGACTCATATGATACTTGCTCATACTGTATCTTATAACTATACATGTATGCATGTATCTATACACGGTGCTCGTGAGCATTCCGAACGATTTTAATGCCGAATTCCTGAGCATATTTAGAGTATTTAATGTTATATAAAATTTCCTGGATTCGGCTTTGTTCCAGAGATAATTAACCTTTTTTCGAAATAAGTTTTTCGACGTAACTCGTCATAAAACTTAAAAAAACAAATTTAAACTGTTTATTTCATAAAAAATCATCATGTTGTACAGACACTTAGTCTAACTTCTAACTACTTCTTTTTGATTACAATGCTACCACAATGTGTTCTAATATTAGCACACCTTTTGCCTGACAATCAAAAAATAAGAATAGACTTAACGAAAAAACCTGTCCCTAAAAAAATTCATTTCTTATAAAAAAATAATTTTTACAAAGTAAATAGTTAAAATCTTTTGCAATGCTCGCAAGCACCGTGTATACATTTATTTCGAAGATTAACTTTTCGTATGCTTAAGGACCCGCCAGTTTATTTTTTATTGTATTGCTGTCAAGCAGTCACCTCGCGCATGTTCGATTCGAACCCGGAACCTGCAGCTTAGTAGGCAGGGTCACTACTAACTAGGCTACGGAGGCTGACAAAAAATGTTGTTTCATACATTTATCGGCACTCTCAGAGTTCCTCTAGTTTAAAGGCCAAGATATTCTTTAGGTCTCCGAGCTAATAAAGTAAGTATTTGTTTATCAAATTCAAACTTACTGCCATAAGGGTTGTTGTAAGGCGGAATGTCATCCTCGTCGTATAGCATTTTTTGTATGTTAGTCTCTGATGGGGCTTCTCTGGTTTCTGAGGATCCTACGAGTAGCTGAAACAATTTATTATAATTTATGATTTATGAAACAAAAAAGATTTATGAATTATAAATATTGGATGTCATATACCAAAGAAAAAACGACCAAGATCACCAACGTCCGAGGTGGTTTTGCACATATCTAAATAAGGTACAGTAGTACGCGCGCACCAAGTTTGGATGTTACACATAATAATATAAGTGCTAAATCGAAATGCCTTTTAAGATCGAAGAGCTGGCGACTTGCTCGCCCAGCGTATCAGCATTACGATACAGTGAGTAAATGCCGCCAGCATCCTCGCTATAATGCCACATGAGCCAGATATAGATTAGATTAAATGTATGTATATAAATGGTACAAATTTGTAAATAAAGAAGTAATATTAAATACCTTTTGGATATACGTCTCCGTTTGTCTGAAACTTCGGTATTTAGACAAAAACTTGTCTCGGTCGGCCGAGTTCACTAATAATACGAAGCTGGAATCTGCACTTCTCGCTCGACCTAAAAATTCGACACATCAATTTTTAATTTATTAGCATTATTTAAAATCTTAATAATATGTCTCTTAAAAAAAAACACTATTTTAAAGTCACAGTTAATATGTAACAATAGAAAATAATGTAGGTACGATTATTTATTTATGCATTTGCTTGTATTTTGAAAAGATACGTCAAGGTTGTTTTTTCGACGACGTACTGCTACCGACGACTTTTTAGCGTGTACGAGTATTTCCTCCCTAAATAGTAGGTATCACCTGCTCTAAGGAAGTCTATTGTTCGATTACGAAATCGTTTCAACCGTTAAGTTTCAAATATCCAATTAATTCGATTAGTCTACCTACCGTAAAGCCGGGCTACTTTGGCCCTAGGGGGTAACTTTGGCCCAAAATTAAGTTTATCATTAAACCAAATCATCGCATAAATTACATGATGTATTGTTATCAGGCGTTTTAGGTATGAATTTTGCATCCCGACACATACTAAAACTGTTAATTTTAAATAAGTCTGCCCGTCTGTCGAACTTTTTGTCTATCACATTTTTACGCGAAAACTGCTTTACCGAATAACACGAGAGCGGCTATGAATTCACTTTGAGATATTAGAAACATCATGAAGTAAATAACTAAATAGGTTTTAATACAAAAAAAATCTTTAATGGTAGTTAGGTATCTAAAAGTTGCAAAAAGCACAGCATAAAAATGTTATATGCCGATGAAATTCAGGACAAACGTGAGAATTAATCGAAATAAGAAGTATGTGAAAAGACTTTTATGATGGAGTTGTAAATTTATATCATAATAATTATTTTAGTTTGCATTTGTCATTATGATGAAATCTTAATTTTACTGCAATAAAACAAACAATGTGTAAGAGGAAGTGGTGCTATTTTATACGTAATTTGTCTAAACATGTTACTTATTTTCATAATTAATAAGCGTTACGCTACAACACGAAAATAATTCATGGGCCAAAGTAACCCTCCCGAAGATATTACTTTAGCCCAAACTTTACGAAACAGAAAAAACTCTTGGGTATTATTTTATTAAAGAGAAAGTGTGTAAATTACTTGATTACACTCTTAACTTTACTTCTGATTTATTAATTCTAACATAGTGGTGTTGTATTTCAATTAAATCGAATGAGACGTAAAACACATCATTTTTTTGGGACAAAGTAACCCGGCTTTACGGTACTTATTTATGAAGGCTCTTCGTTTTGACAACGATTGTTTATTTACTTATAATTGTGCATATTTACCTTTGCTTTGAATGTATGAACGGTATTCCAATGGAGCATCGAAGCGCAGTACAAGCAAGCACTGCGGAATGTCCACGCCTTCTTCAATAACGCTCGTGGCTATTAAACAGTTCAGTTCCCTGAAAAATAATTATTATAAGATGGCAAGCATAAATACCATTGATTTTGTCTGATAATATTTTCACGGCCGAAAACTTTGTACTCTTATGCCAGCGACACAACACTTGTGTCAAATTTGTATAGGTACATGCAAGTATGTTAGCCGTCTGTGAGTGCAGTTATGTTTTTGGAGGGCCAAAGAGAACCCAAAAACTGTTGAAATGAAACTGTCTAAGTGCATCCTATAGGTATGTAATTTTAACCGAACTTGATAAATGTTCGTTATATTCATTGGTTTTGTAATTATGGTCGTCATAAAAAAAGGTAAAGATCGCTGAAAGCTGGCAAAGTTGTAACTTTGTCATTACTGGCATAGGAGTCGCATTTTTTAACACGTTCGCCTCCGGTACTGTTTCACTAAGTACTGATATTATGCCGATCGAAATTATCTGTTAGAACTCCTATGCCAGTGACACGCATGTGTGACCGAAAAGACTCTACTTCTATGCCGGCGACATAGCACTTGTGACTAAAACTTTCGTATTTATATGCCACTAGCATAGGAGTAAGAACTTGATTTACGCTAGTGGCATAAGAATGAGATTACTTTGATCACGTATGAGTGTCACTGGCATAGGAGTCAGATTTTGTTCATCACAGACGCTATGTCACCGGCGTCGAACGTGTTAAGCGTCCTTATGGTAAACGAAAAAATGGGCATTTTTACTAAAAAGGCTCATGATTGATGACAAACTTACTTATTCCGAAACATGAGTAATGCTTTGTGACTAGCCTTTTTGACATAAGCCTGTTCCCTCGTACTCTTATAAGGATCAATATTAAATCCAACCAAGAAATCGTGTTTTAGGAATCTGAACTCTTCGGGGTTCGTTTCTTTTACATCTTTGAGTAGGTTGTAGAGGATTTTAGCGGTAAATCGTTGTTGTGTGAAAATGATTCCCGAGAGAGGTTCGTTGGATTTGTTTTTTCTTCTCAGAACTGAAAATTTGTAACAAAAAAGGTTGAAATATTGCCATTCACATGAAGTGACCGTCGACGGAGAAATAAATCTGTCATACATAATCACGTTAAGACGTACTTACACCGCGATAGTTTTGAGACATATCGTCCATTAAATACAAAAGCGACACAAGTCAAAAAATTACTTTTTACAGGGGAGCTGTTTAAAGATTTTGTATTCGTTTTTTGTTCACAATTTTTTTTTACAGCATTAATAATATATGTGTTATATATCAACTTGTAGGTATTTTAACCCTCTTTTGATGTGTTTGGTTATTAGAAAGTAATATGGGCTGTGAAAGCTTTTATGAGCGTATACGTCCGTTTTGCATAAAAAAATAACATTAACTCTGAATTTTTTTTTCCCATCAAAGGCCACAAATACAAAAAAATAACCAGTTATTTCATTTAAATCATACATAAAATCATGTCTTAAACATAGAAATACTGTTTTTTTAACAAAACTGAACCAGACAAAACTTTTTCTTACTGTTTCTTTACTTACATATTGTCAGAACATGTTTATAGGTACCGTAAACCGGGGTTACTTTGATTAATTTTAACTTTGGTTATATATTTTGATGAATTTAACGGACGTACTAGTTTAAAATTCAGATATAATTATCGGTTTTCTTCAAGAATCAACCTGCTATATTAAAAAATGTGGTACCTTAAGTTAATAAATATAAAATAAATACAACGCGATCAAAGTTATATTGTTGAGAATGGAATTAATACTTTGATACCACTTATTTTTACTATAAACTGGAAATAGGCCACCTAAAAGCACGTAAGTAATAAAAATCGGTTAAGTACATCTTCAGTTATTTGTTTTTTCTATGTGTAATGTATTAGTGTGGTGGTTACTATGATCCCATACTAAATGATCCAAATCGATATGTTTTGATGGTTTACTAGTTTTTTCATTAGAAATGATGCAAGAACTTAATTTTTGCCGATACAAAAGTATATCTTTCAATATTTAATTGCAGAGATAATAAATCTTTCTTAAAAATCTACTAATGATTAGTAATAATGTAACAATTTTTTTTCTAGACGACATGACAGTTTAGCGCTAGTACTTGGGTACTACCTATGTAGTGAAGCAATAGGCATGATGACGATGACTGTCAAGTCAAGTCAACATCTTTTTCCGATTTTTGAAAGATTTACATGAAATACACAAAAGTAACGTCACGTTTGTATACTACACTTATATTAAATAAAAGTTCTGTACAGTAATGACTGCAGTCTATATTTTAGTAATAATTTATTCGTGTATGATGCCGTGCATAATGTCTAATAATTTATTTTAAATACAGTCATCATCCCTACGTTGGCATCCCCAAACGTGAAAAAATAAATACTACTAATATAAGTTTTTAGATTCGTTAAAACATACCGGTGTATGACACCCCGGTGGGTTAGATCTTTGTTTGTTTTACTTGTATTGTATACAAATAATATAATAGGAAAGTATGACAAATACTTAATAATCCGAAGTTTATGCCATTATTGTTTCTTCGTAGTCGCAATTATAGGTACACAAAATTCACAGTCATCTTCCATACAATCTCTAATATACTTTTAAGTAAAACGAACACAATACAAAGTACCAATTACTGTTTTTATAAGAGGTATTTTGAAGATTTCATGCAAAAGATACTTAATTATTCAATCTGGTACATTAATGGATTATAATATTATACTGAATTAAAAACGGTTGTAAATGCAACAATGTTTTTTGAAATTCAACATTCCGTATTGCGGCTCCTTTGTTTATAAAGAAATCTAAACCAAACATATTTACTTTATTCAAAACAGCATCATGTATAAATATGGCTCCTGTGATTGTTGCATTCGAATATATTTTTAATTCAAAAAGGTTGCAAATCCTAATACGGTAGTTATGATGAATGAAAAATCAAATTTAAGAGGATATTTTAAAATTAAAGCTGCCACATTCCGTTTTGCGACTCCTTTTTATATAAAGAAACATAATATTTACGTATTTATTTTATTCAAAACGGCCATATCTACAAATATGGCATTTTTGCTTACATATTTTTTAACGTAATCACTTATTTTTTCGTTTCATGGCACTTTTTCACAAAAATGTCATGCGTTTTGGTTGACAGTCGAGTCGCAACTGACAAAATGGCAGTTTAGCACTGAAATTAGTCTCGAAAGAGCGATAGTGCAAAAAGGGCACCTGCATAATTTTGATACTTACTAACGTCAAATCGACAGGTGTCTTAGTGTCACGTAAAATATTAGTGTTTATAATGTCGTTTTTGCAATAAAATCATTTTTCACGGTTTTTGAGTTGTGTCGCTTTTGTATTTAATGGACGATATTATGGCGTAAATACAAATAAATTTCAACGAATTTCCCAAGATATAAACATTAAAAACATAACACAACACATAGTTTGTGACTTTGACACCTTACCTCCAGGCTTGTTATACAATTCGGGATTGAACTCTTTCAATACATTTAGTAGCTGTATAATTTGATCTGAAGAATGTTTGATGATTTTTTCGTATCCTTCGTCTTTTGACATAGAGAGCAATAATATCATTCTTGCCCTGTAAATAAAAAACTGTATTTACTGTTCATCAATTGAAATAAAACGAAAAAAGGACATCAATGGTAATTAAATTAATAACCATATGCTTAAAACTTACTTCTGCGATCATATAGATCATGAACGTCTAACGCCAGCTCAAAAATGCCCTCAAAAACCATTGTGCAAATAACCCGGATATACCGCCTTTATTAACTCCGTAGGTACATATTATGTCCGCGCAACATCTTCGACAAATGCAAATGGAATATAGCCAATTAAAACTTTGATGGACCAATCACAACTATTTTTACATAGGGGCTTAAATTTTTATAGTTTTAACAATATAAATTAATTATCGTGATGTATGGAATTGAGGGTGCTACATGTAAACTAAATTTCCGAACCGTTTTTGAAAGGCAATTTAGTATGGCGTGCAGCTTTCATGTTTTATTTGTTCGTAGACTTATATTAAAACGAAACTACAAAATTACAATTCGGGCTCTCAATCATCTTCGAAAGTAAATACTTCCTGCATAAGTGGTCCATCTTTCAACACTTAACACTTCATTCAAGAGTCGTAGTCGTATCATGTCATTCTGAGGAAAAAGATACCAAAGTATACCCTGCAACATGACGAAAAGTAGCCTTATAAACTCGTAGTACGATTATTTTTTCTTCGTCTCAAGTAGACCCGGAAAATACAAAACTAACAGCAAAAACACTCACTTCGTCGCGTGTGTGATGACGAATTCGTATAACAACTCTTGCTCTTTACTCAAAGACTTTCGCTTTAGACGCTCCAAAAGAATGATGTATGAGGTTATACTCAAAGAACCACCGTATACTCCCAGCTCTCTTATGAACATGATCATTGAGCTGATCATGTTTTTAACGGCTTTTGTTATCTAAAACAACAGTAAGTTTCAGTGAATT
>JALPQI010005340.1:0-52122 GCA_025490895.1 Thaumatotibia leucotreta | reverse complement strand
CTTAACCCGTAGGTATTCCTAGTTCTTCTTTATTGTAAAGTCTTACAATTACTACCTGTGTCACATCACATAAGCATAAACTACTTGAAAAGTTGCTTTTTAAACGTTACTATTACCATTACCTAGTGTTTGTTGTTTACATATACTACGAAACAGTGCCACGTTGCCGTGTGATGACGGCAGTAAGAATACATTTGTCACCACCCCAACTATTCCGCGGTAAGTGTTGGCTAAGGGTTTTAAGTGTCACTGACCATTTATTTATCGAAGATTAATGATGGGCAGAAGCATCATGATAGTGGACACAGTACTGCGATCGCCAACCCATTTGCCCAGCGTGGCGATTATGGGCATTTGCCTCCTAATGCGTTCATACGTATAGGTCAAGGAAAAGCCGTTGTTCAGCAACGGAATGATATAGGCTGATGGTGATACTTAACTGCGAAAGTGTTCCCCTGCTAGAAGTAATAGCTTATACGTTTAAATTACTATTGAGACAGCGCAGCACTGAAACAATAAGTTTAAAATTGTTGCAAACATGTTATATAGTTTTGAAGCAAACAGTGTTTCCATACTTATAAGTTGTCTAGTTCTTTGTTATGACTAAATATTTAGAGAAAATATACTACAACTCTAATCCGGCTTTCATTTGCCAAATTTTCTACGTTTTAATAAATGTTTTAAATGCGTTTTGAGCAAAATAAGCGGAAAACAGTCGCTATTTGTACCGTTTTGCCTACATTGACGCCCCAAATTTGTAAGAAAATTATCTAAGACCGTCATTTACGACCCTATCAACTCTAATTGCTAAAAAAAAATCGTGGGTGTAAAGGACATACACAGCATTTTGACGTATCCTTTACAACATCTAACTTCTAAGCCGTTTAGCTTATCACTACGATTGCTACCAGGTCAAAGATACCAACAATCTACATTGTTTTCATATACACGTCACAAATATAGGTCAAAAAACAAAAAAGTTATTGACAGTTTTCTAAAAAAATTTAGTTTTTTGCTTCTCCTGACAACCTGCATTTTGTCCTTTACGACAATTGAACCCAAAGGTATCGAGTTTAGAGATAGGTACACGAGTTTGCAAAAAAAGGTAAAAAATACATAATAGGCATTATCTCTGTGATTGTTCAAGGTAATAAGCTCAAAGTTGGAGTGATTAATAGTTATGACAAGACAAACAATTGACATTTACTTAATCAACTATTACTCACAGGAGACACGTCATACCGTAGCCTGCTAAGCCCTTTGACAGTTACTTGGCTCTAAAAAAATAAGCTCAACTCCTGGTAATTTGCAAACTCGGATATCACACATTCAGGACTAAATTAAGATAGTAAAACAATTTCCAGCCTGCTAGAAATGAATTTCTAGGAATAATACAATTTTGTTGGCCTATAGTAAGCAGGTAGCGACACGAAAACAGGATTGCTAAAAATTACTTGTATACTTTGTATATGCATCGTTGTAGCGGGAGTTTGACAATCTACCGAATAATAAACACCACTTTCGGTAAAAATCTTCAGATCTTTTGGGATTTCCTATTTATGTTAACAAATTTAATAGGTACTTAATAATGTGCAATGTTGTGCAATGAATTTGATCTCGAGAATCCAACCCTTCCTCGAAATTGTGTATCTATCTAATATGAATTCTAGCCCAAATTCGCAGTATCACAGTACACCAATAGATTAACTGCGTCTCGACCAATGGCGATAACAGTACAACGGCATCGTAAATTACGCGCCAGTTGGTGCACACTCACTACTAGGGTTTATCTCGCGAATTATTAATGTCCTGTTATTATTAGGTGCTTAAATATCATCATTACTAGATTATTGGCTAGAATTTAACTTTTCACTAGTTCACACATTTCTATAGTTAATATTTTCGAACATGCCATCACTGCACCAGAATAAAAAAAAATGTCCCCTTGTTTAGAGACACTAAAATAACGGAATTCTAGTTTGACAAATTAATACTTATCATAATTCATCTATTCCTTCCTGTGATATGCTATCACGTATGACCTGATCAGAATTTTAGCAATCGGTATTTATCTTTCAAGCCAATTGGAAATTGAATTGGTCCAGCTTTCTACCCTCTGCCAAAAATCTAGTCCTAACATTTTTAATGGTACACCTGTGTTAAATTTTAGTGTTATATCAATTAAAAGATATTGTATCTATGTACATTACTAATGATAACAAATACGTTAAGATATAAAAAACTAAAGTATACAAAAGTATTCAGCGTACCGAGGATTTTGTTTTCTATACGTACCTTCGGTATTCATGCCCAAAGGCGTGGTGTGAGCGTTCGAAGCCTATTTGTTTAGTAAATGCTTCCGAATGAACTATTCATTCATTCTTCTTAAGCACGGGTTTAACGGAAGAGTGTGAATAAAGGCTGTTTAAATTACGTGTCAACAAGCAAGGATTTTTTTTTTGTAATTAGTACATACCTAGTTAATTAGAAATAACAAATGTTTCTTTTTAACTAAGTACATTTTTTTCCATTTAGGCTTTTAAAAGGGTGGACTGGAATCATTTTCAAAATTTTCCTCGTTCCAGTTTTTTATTAATCTAAAAACAAAGGAAGGCATTTTAAGACCACTAATGCGTCGTAGTAGTTTAGGATGTGGTAGTTAGGCATTTTGGCAAAATCCAGATTCACTTGATTTTTTTACTCAGAGTTACGGCCTTTTTAATCTACTAGAAGAAAAAGCCAACGAGCTGTCGTGGTGTAAATGTACCAAGTGGCTTATGATGGTACCGCGTCTAATCGTTTATCACCCTTGCCGTCACGTTCTAACAAGTAAGCAAGTGCGAAAGTAACGCGAAGCACGATAAATGTATAAAACGGGACCATCATAAGCAACCAGGGCGTGGCCACTGCGCGTACGACGGTTAAGTTACTATGAAAAAAGCTTCCTACGTTTTCTTATTTCATTCCCTAACCAATTTCCAAAACACGTACAATGAATAAAAAAGGAAGTACATTCTGAACCTAACCTATGATCGTGGGTAGGTATAGTTCATTTCAAATAGGTACGAAGGCCCGATGCCACTCGAAACATTTGTCATTTAATTGGTGCACTACAATTTGGCACGTGTCATACATCGATGTATGCATAAAATATCAAGCTACAAAAGGATATTGCCAGGTAACTTTTGTTACCACTGATCCTATTGTTGACGCCTAATGACTTTCTTAAGTGGAATCGGGCCTTCGTATTTGAAATGGACTTTACCTCAATAACTTTAATTTTGTGATACTATTGAAACCGATATATAAAATCAGTACATTTTGTAGGATCTAGCTTCTCGTTGTTTTTCCTTTAATTGAAATACTGCGAAATACTGCATTCCTCGAGTGAACCAAGTTTCGACAGCGACGTAAGACTTAGTTGGCGATTTGTTGAAACAAAACAATTCCAACATTTGCACGAACGTTCTCGATGGAGACTGGGATGCACCGAATACCCACTGTGCGCTACAAAACTTTCTATTACCAGTAAATTGAAAATTTTACACTTGTTCAAAGTACATATAGGTGCTGTGACATTTAGAAATAAACTCCTCGTAACTGAAGAAACACATTGTTCATCGTTTTGCTTCTATTCAAAATAATTGATTGCATTTATTGAAAACTCTTTTTTTTTGTATCAATGTAAAAACTACAAAATAGGGTAACAAAAAGACAAATAAACTGGGTTGATTTTAAAAGGATTCGAGTCAGTGAGAATAACGAAATGCTCACCACAATTTAGCTCCGTCGATATTTACTGCGGCTACGGCGTGTAGCTCCCTGGAGTGCACTCAAGCACACTAAACTTGACCTAGGCCATTTTGAAAGAAGTTTGTGTCTTCATTTCAAATTACTTTCTTCAACTAAGATTTGGTAACCAGTTGATAAGAATCAAAATGACATTGCAATAACTATGGGCGTTACGAAAAAGTTTCTGCATAGGTACCTTAAAAAAAACCTACTATATAATTTGCAGTAGTTACGTAATTAGAAAACGTGAAGCACATCTTTTTTTCGATTTATTATTATGCTATAATGTATATATTATAAGGTAGGTATAATATATAATATATATGTATAATCATCACAACATATATTATAGTACTTAGTTGCTTCATCATGGTATAAATTTAAACTTGGCTTTTGTTAAGAATAGGGCTTATGTATCTACCGAAATACATACCTGTATACAAAGCGTCTGTTTATATGTTAGATAGCTAGATTTGATCTCGCCGTATCAATGAGAGGCACGTATTTGTGCGCTCGTTACTGTCCCTAAGGATTTTCGTAACGATGAAAAAAGGCATTGTTTGACAAAAGTCACAATGCGGATGGGTTTTCAAGAAAATGCTTAAAAAAGCCTTTTAAAATGGCAAATCGACCAATATTCTTTAATGAATAAAGTAAATGTAATATAACAATTTTACACGTTTTGACATAATCGACGATTAGTTCAATTAAAGCATCTGTTGTACGTGTTAATCAAACGAAGATACCTACTAAATAATTTATTTAAAATAAACATACGTACAGATAAATATATATCAATAGAAAACAACCACTGACAGAGGAACAATACTGTTGTAATAAATACATAAAACTTGAGAATGGGATTCAAACCTGGGAGGCTTTGCATGCAGGGTGACTACTGATTGAGTTACGGAGGCCGTCGAATTTGACTTTCCCGAAATCTATTTTGTGATAATCTGTTTATTGTTGGAAAATGAGTTCCTTAAGCTTACGTTAGCCACCATAAAAGCTTTGTAACATTTATTTTCCTCATTCTTACCTTTATAGCCCATAGTTACACGTAACCAATACCCTAGGCCACTCTAGAACTATGCCAATGAAAGAAAAATATCTTGGGACATCTGACACAAATCGACCTCGGTAGGGTAGGTACACATTTTTATTTTGTTTTATGTTACTGTACATTTTAAAGCTGTGACATAAATACACGATGATTCTTAATCCGTGATCTGGAATATTTTTTTCTGACTCAGTAATTGATGGGGAGTACGTTAAAGTAGTAATTACGTGAAAACAAATTTATTTATTTTTTAATCATGTTTTAATTTTGAATTAATTTTTATCCTAAAATCCTTGTCACTGTTCTACCATATCGGTTTAAATGAGTTTGTATTGTAATCTCTTTACAAACTTATTAGCAATTGTCAATTTATGAGTAAACCTTGCCCATGACATTGTCAATCACTTTTGTCATACGCATAAGGCACTGGTCTCACCGCGAGCTACTAAGCTATGAACTATCGGCTATAAAGACGAACAAAAGATACGCACTCCCGTGTAAATAAAAGAGACACGGGAGTGCGTATCTTTTGTTCATGTTTATAGCCGATAGTTCATAGCTTAGTAGCTCGCGGTGAGACCAGTGCCTAATAAACAAAGTCACAGTCGCGGATATTGAAAGAGAAAATTATACTTATTCACCAGAAATCATGCCTCCACCACATCCGTACTCAAACATAGAGCGTTACGATATTGTACGTTTGTAAATAGGTAGGTACAAACGAATAGCACAATGCGAACCCAACAGTTATTTCACGAAATTCATCCAAACGTTCCGATCCCCGGACACAATTTAATAAATCGCATGCACCAAAAATCTTCGCGACTTCGGACAGTTTACAGTGCTACAACATGCTCGAGCACCCGGACGACCTCGTCATCATCCTGACGATCTGGATCGACAAATCTTAAGATTCCTCGCTGAAGAAGATATCGAGAGAATCAATCCAATCACAGGAGTCGAGCGGATATGTGTCAAGAACAACACGGTGGACATTTTGAACACTTGTTAAATTATGTTTCAAATAATGTTTTTTCAGTTGGTCAAAACTTTTATTGTTTTTATTTAAATAAATTGTACTGTATGAAAACAAATCGCTTTACTTGCTCAAGATTTTGCCAAGTTTAGGTAATGCACTTTAACATAATCTCCTATTAATTTTGTTCGTCGTTATCAGTGTTGCATTGATAAGATAATGAGTAGGTAGATAGATAGAAGTCTTTATTGACATAAGATCTGTCAAATTCCCATTTCCCGCCATAATGATGGCACTTGACGTATCGTAGTTAAACTTTATACTGTAGGATGACCATGTATTAAGTGGTAATTTGTTTTAATTAGATTTTCACTTTTAATTAATTAAACAGTGAAGAAATAACGTGAGACCTCGACGAATAAGTTTAATTTTGGCAACATTTTAATGTTATTGTACTCCTGATCACGGATTAAGAATCATCGTGTATAAAAGTAATTATAGTGGTATGTTCACAACTATTCTTTTTAATTTCTTTTATAGTAAATATATACAATATATCGTAACATTGATTTTGTATCGTTTATAGTGCTTCGATGAATCAGCCTCCTTATTTCATATTTACTTAAAAACGGAACTCTCAAAAAAGTTATTGAACTTTAGTTATTAAAATCCTTAAAAAGAAGATAAATGTAGATTTTTAACGTATTTTCTCTATTTTACAAAAAACAATTTTGAAGTACCTACATATGCTACCTATGCGACAGCAATAATATAGACAGGTACTAGGTATAAGCGCGATCACTTATTCTGGGGTTGAAGTTCACGCAATAACAGTAAAGTTAAAACGTCCTATGTATTCAAACTGCTCTGTTGAAATTTGAGTCGCAAACTTTTTATCTTGTAATTTTCTTTTAAGGACTGCTCTAAAGAGACGTTCTCGCTTTATTTATAAATGTGATAAAAATGTCGACGATGCCTTTCCCTGGGGTCAACGTTGACCTAAAGAAGTTTAAAAAAATCTTGCTCGCGTTGGAGCCACGTTATGAATTTTTAATACAAATTCTGGCAGCCCATATTTTACTATGAAACTTAATTGTCACGCGGGAGAAATATATTTATTCAGAGTAGTCTAGAGTAACGCTTTGGGTCTACTCCACGTTTCCTTCAAGGTTACTTTAAGGGACTATTTTTCATTGCTGCCTTAAATAGTTAGTAAAGTTTACGTTTTATTTTTGCTTTGTGATTTTGTATGTACTGAATTTAATTTTATACTAGCTGTACCCGTGACTAGCTATTCCAGGTAACTGTAATGAAAATAACAGTTTCTAAATCTGTTTACAAAAAAAAGTATTTCAGAATATCTAGACGAGTTTCATTGGTTAGTCAACAAAACAGTCTAAATATCAAATATGTATCGGTCGGTTGTTTTTGTATATTGACCGGCAAGAGGTAGAAGAAAATTATGATGTGTTCTCATGTCATTCGATTGGAAATCCTCAATATCGAAACGCGATGTAGTGTGATATTAACAATATTAAAATAAAAGTATGGAAATAAAGGCCTCTAGAAATCGCTAAGTTATTGCTACTCAATCAAAAGTGCCGAGCCAAGGAAAATGTAGTCCATAAGGGAACCAGTCCAACTTGTTAGTAATTTGCGTACCCCCAATAATTTTGATAATATCTACATACATAGATATGTGTAATAGCAGTACAATTTGCACAGTTAATAAATAAACAAACGATAAATTGGCCACTTACATTAGGCTCCTGCGTATAAAGTTACGTAATACTTTACGAAAACAAATTCAGTTATATTTTCAAGCTCTTGCTTGTAGGTTTCTATTTTACAATAAAAACAAAATGCCACTATGACGACAGCGGCAGTTTGTTTTAGTCTGAGGTTTGACTTGGCTAGTTTTCATATACAAATTATATTACAAGCTTTGCAAAATCCTGTAACTTCTCGTTTACCTTTTATTTACTATTCCGAAAATTAGGCTTATTGGGAGAAATAAACTAACATTGTACTATTGGTTTATGGAATACTGTAGGTAAATTAATACGAGTACGTATGCGAGAAGTAGAAGATAAATAAGAAGAAATTAAATTTTATATTTGCTTTGCTTCAAGCCGATTATAAATAAATTTCAAGACTGACTAAAGCGTATATTATAGTATTACACATGGGTCACACTTCGATTGAATATTCGAATGCGTTTCGTTTTTCTGTCAACCGTGATCTTTTGTCACGAAAAGTGCACGTTCATAACGATCAATAATAATTCCGTATTTGTCAAGCTTGGATCTGAATTCTTCACATTAAAGTCAATCAAAATTTTCGATAGTAGCACCCAAAACACAAACTAAATTCATGTTCCCAAGAGAAATCGCCGCCATAATTTATGAAACTCAATCAATTACAGGAGACAAAGACAATCTCGAGATATCCCATTTGGGTTACCAGCAGCTACCTTGCCACGATATTGTGCGTTGCCTCGAGAGTATTATCCCAGTATCCCTCCCTGAGACACGATGAATAATGTAGCGGAAAAATAATGAGCCACCGTTACTCGTACCTACTTCTCGCTGACAGCTGTCTCTGAGGATGAAATTGGTGCGTAATGGATGAAACAAGTAACCATTTAGGATTATTCAGTCAAAATTATATCGACCAAATTGGTAATAGGTAATGCTATTTCACTTGCGTCTACGTCAACAAATTACTCGTCGGAATACAGTCATGAAATGTCCATTAACTTACCTATCATTACTGTTGATTTAGTTTTTTGTGACATCGGATATCTAATTATAAAATTAAGAAAGTACCTATATTCAGGGATCAACATATTCCTAAATTCAACGAAGCTTGTCCCATGGGTATTGGGCGGCGATATACCATATTTATGTAATAAATATATAACTACATAGAAACGTCCATAAAATATTCGTGCTCATCAGCACAAATAAAGATCCTTGTCAGGAATTGAACCAAGACTTTCAGCTTAACAGGCAAGGTCAACTACAGATGCGGCCAGTTTTATCTCATAATTCCAAACGGGCATCAATTACTGGCTCAGTGCTTGATAATAGAGACACCGAAATGTGTCGCACATGGTGAATAAAATACGAGAGGTAAACAAAAACATACAAAAATACGTTTACGTAACTAATTAGGTCGATAATAATTCATATGTCTAACGATAGTCTACTTTAAGTTTTCTCATCTCTCGATTTTTTGTTGGATAAAATGCTTATTTTGTATTTATATCAGACATTTCATAAACAAAGGACTATGTCAAGATAAGTTATTTTAGAATTACATGTATATTAAAAATTGCTTCATAAATTCGATTTAATAACGCGATCTCACTGACGCTTTTGACAAAGCAGCCGATTATCCAGACGTTATGTAATAAGTTTTAATAAACTGAAAATCAGAAGATATTTTAATGAGATTGAAACGTTTGTCAACATTGTTCGTTCGCAAGGCAAACACGTGCTTAATTAACGGCACACTGTCAGACTCATGAGACCTTTTATTTATCCTATGATATAATACAGTTTTTAAATAATATATATACAAATATTTATGAGGCAAAATGTTTTTATACAGAAATATAATATTTCCGCTATATCAAAAACTCGAAAGTATCTTAAGTTGTTGCTAATAATCAACGCATGTATTTATTTTGCGTGAGAGTTTCGGGCGGGCTCCGACCTTGAGGATACATTCCGTCTAGTCCAACAAGACATTGATTCCGTCGTTAAATGGTCGCACGACAATGGGATAGTCCTTAATTCTGATAAAACCAAATTTCTAATTATTCATTCCCCCCATTTACCCTACCGGTTTAACAATAATTTGCACTTGTTTACACACACCTTTGCTTGCCTCCATAACAATATGTATAACTGTATCTGTAAACCTATAGAAAAAGTCAAATGTGTTACTTATCTTGAGATGAAAGTAGATGAGCATTTTTCATGGACATACCATGTAAATTTCATTTATGACAAGTGAAAAGTCTTACTGGGCAAGTTTTTCCACCTAAGCTTCAGAGTTCCAACTAGTACTTTAAGATGCTTATACATGGCACTTGTAGATTCAATTCTGAGCTATGGTCTAGATAGCTATGGTCTCACTACTAAAACTAACATTAACAAACTAGAAAATATGCAACTCAGGTTTCTAAAACTGCTTGTTAACAATAAAACCAAATTAAAATACAAAAATAATTATAGATATCTCTTCAAAGTATGTAATATATTACCAGTTAGCTACAAACATAAATATCTACTTATTATTAATAACCATAACTGTAAAGACCGTAACTCAGATAATAACTTATTAATACCTGTCAGCCACTCATACAATACAAAGGCCGCGGCTACAGGAAAACTGTTAGTTCCTAGAATAACTAACCACTATGGTGATAGAACTCTTCGGAAACGCATCCCTTACCTACTTAACAGTTTGCCTGAAGCCATCAGGTGTCAGGCCAACAAAAATAAATTTAAGAGGCTTTTGAAAACACATTTCCATAATTTGCCATGTGAATAATAATATAAGCTCATAATTTTTTTAATGTTATAACACCTATGTATTACAGTTTTAAATAATGTAACTAAAAAGAGACTGGGATCCTACAGTCAAACTCTGAAGAGTTTTGTAGGACAATTACTAATTCTAAGATTGTAATCCACATGTAATATTAATAATAAATAAAAAAAATAAAAAAAAAATTTCGCAGTTTTGACCTTTTACAATAAATTCCACTTTAATTTTTAACACTTTAGGCCGTGTATAAAGCATCCGTCACGTTCTGGCAAGTATGAGAAGTAGGTAAAGTTTCGAAAATCCCTAGTCCGATTTTTACGGTCCGACGATTTTTGATAAATATTGGTTTTAATGTAGTTACCTAGATAGTTAATAATAATTTTATAGTCTATTCAGAATATGGAGAATGTAAAATATATGGGCATGTCTTGAATCTACCATATACCTAATACATTACTGTCATCATATGTCTGTAACGCTGAATACAGTGATGACATTAAGTGATTGCGACTAAGCAATTACTGTAAAATAATAAATTTACTTGGAGGATCTTTCCGAGATCAAGTTTCAAAGATCTGATTATTCCGATCAAACAATTTCAATTTAGAAAATCTTTCAAGAAGACATAAAAAATAAAGTACAAAAACAGTTAATTACTTTCTTAGTCTTTGAGTGGCTTAAAGTTGTTTTGTAGTACCTTCGAAACCTTAAGTACAGATGTCGCTAGTGATAAGTTTCACAATACCATTGACTAAATTCGCTGTGATTCACGGAAGGTTCGAATCCGATTCAGAGGTAGCGGGTTCGAATTCCGTGGCAACCAGAGTCTTGCGGAGTTGATTTTTTTCTATGGTAAGCTAACATTTGTCTTACAATATCACGTACATCATACATACATCCACTGCTGGACGTAGGCCTCTTCTATTAACTATGCGTATGGACGCATTAGGAGGTAAATGCCCATAATCGCCACGCTGGGCAAGCGAATTGGCGATCGCAGTAATGTGTCCACTATGATGACGCTGCTACCTATCATCAATCTTTTATCAAATAATGGTCGGTGCCACTTCAATCCCTTGCACCCGTAAGAGGAGTTGGGATGGCGACAAAGGTATTCTTACTGACGTCATCACACGTTACTTACATTACGTAATATATTTATATTACGTAATGTAAGTAATGTATGTCTTTATCTACAAATAATATGCCTATTTACTCTTTTAATATAGTTGCAGGTACTATTGTTTCACTAGGATATTATATTATGTAAGATCATAACTCATAACGTGACATTAAGTATTTAGGTATCACCTCTTAAAATACACCAAAATAAATGTGAACCCAACGCGTTGATTTTAATACCAGAGCTTGTACGTTATTAAGTAAACCGTGGCCGAAAAATTCCGTTTAATTACACGCTAGGTACACTTTGGTTGTGTGCCAAGCGCTACACGTTCCTCTTCGTATTAAAGAGTTCTCTGTATATGTACGTGCAAGTCTGCAAGTTCGTTTCAATAACTATTTGGATTCCACTTTTAAAATAATCGTGGCTATTTATACTTCCAACGTTTGTTGACATTACTTAAATGATGGAACTTACATTTGTAGGTTCCCCATGATGCAAAATCGCGGCGGGATCGCGGGTCAGCAACTAATAGTGTCTGGCCTGTGAATCGATTGTGTGGTTTGAGAGCCAACATATTCATTGGAGACAACGAGAATGGTGGTGAAAGAATAAACGTACCGTTTTTGTCATTTACCCAAGTATTCTAGAATACGAATAAATCAATAAATTAACTTAAGAATTTGTTGTATACGTATAAATTTAGTTTTTTTTTTTAAATTATATACTTTGAGATGAACATTCGTTTAAGGTTAGAAATCGAATTAAGTACCTAATATCTTTTATTATACATATATTAATTAGATGTTAGTAGTATTAACTACTAAGTTTAGTATAAATCATACATACGACAATATCATAATAAATTTTGGCGCAAAGTCATAAAGTCACAGAAACCTCTAAAACAAACTACTAGTATTTTAAAAGCGCTCAGTTTTTGTTGGAAATAAACTAACTTCTTTACTGTCTAAGCTTCAACAATTTGTATCAAGTAAAAGAAAAGAGACCCAGAATATACGGGTACTAAATAAAATTACTGCACCTCATAAAGTTAGGCAAAAGTTAGTGGCGGCGTTTTATGTCCACTAGTACGTAGTCTTTGTCCTCTTACTATCCTTAAGGATCGATACACCTTGTTTTAGAATGACCTCTAATAATTATAGTAACATAAACATTAAGATATAATTTCGGCATATTGTTTTGTTCATTCAACATCCCGAGTTTTAACTTCACATTTTTGTCGTTTAATTCGTCCTGTTCAAATCATATTTTCAATTCAATATCCAAATAAGAGCAAACGTGATATTAAGACGAATGCATGGCTTTGAGATATTATACAGGGTGGTCCAAACCTTGACGTCAAAAATTTTTTTTTAGATTCCTCACGTCATGGGCTATCAGAATATACCCCATGTATGTTAGCCGATTTTTTGTAGTTTTCGAGTTATGAATTTTTGAAATTTTTATTCTTTGAGAAATTCTGGAGTGAAAAAATTTATTAATAAAAAAAAACTATTGGGTTTTTTTAATAGTTTTTTTTTGTGAAAGTATTACTACAAAATAAAGCATTTACTGACAAAAAAATTAACGTCCTCACTTTGATACAAGTAGGATAAAAAAATACCAAATTCAAAATTTTACGTTAAAAACGCATCAAAATAGCATTAATGTACGTAAATAAAAAAAATAAAACATATCCCAAGGATTTGTTGTATTCTAAAGCCTGCCCTAGACCTTAAGCCTTCGTAAAAGCAAAAAAAAATTGATACTTCATGATGAGAATTTTTCGGAGTAGTCGGTCAAATAAACTTAAACCCTACGCCGCCCTACGATCGATCAGTCGAAGTCCAGTTAACACAGCAAGATAATTAAAAAAATAAAAAGTAACGAGAACCGTAGCAACACTTTTTGCTTTTACGAAAGCTTAAGGTCTAGGGCAGGCTAAGGATACAAAAAATCCTTGGGATATGTTTTATTTTTTTTTATTTGCGTACATTAATTATATTTTGATGCGTTTTTAACGTAAAATTTTGAATTCGGTATTTTTTTATCCTACTTGTATCAAAGTGAGGACGTTAATTTTTTTTGTCAGTAAATGCTTTATTTTGTAGTAATACTTTTACAAAAAAAAAGTATAAAAAAACCAATAGTTTTTTTTATTAATAAATTTCTTCACTCCAGAATATTTCAAAAAATAAAAATTTCAAAAATTCATAACTCGAAAACTACAAAAAATCGGCTAACATACATGGGGTATATTCTGATAACATATGACGTGAGGAATCTAAAAAAAAATTTTTGACGTCAAGGTTTGGACCACCCTGTATAGCATAATGGCGGTAGGTGTTGTTGTAAATTTTAATTGGTTAGTGTTTATGGTTGGGTACAGTTTTAATAAAAGTACCATTACACAAAAAACGTGTTATCATATCATCGTCATATAAGCCGTAAGACGTCTGCTAAACATAGGCCTCCCACAAAGATTGCCATAAGGACCGGTCCTGCGCCACTCGCATCCAGCGGACTCCTGCGACCTTCCCCAGGGCATCAGTCCACCTTGTGGGAGACACTGGCCAGTGACCACGTACCGGAAGGCGAAGCATGCGTAGGCTTCGCCTTCCGGTCGTGGCCGCCAATCGACCTTTCCGCCCCAACGGTCATCGGTTCTACGAGCAAAGAACGTTTAAATAAACGTATCCATTTATTTATAAGCGACAAAAATATACAAAGTTAAAACTATAATATTATCAAACTATAATATAAATAAATATATTCTAAACTAAATCTAAATCTAAAAACGGCCCCCGCGGCATGGTACCAAAGATGCTGGCAGAATTACCCCGCTGGATCGCCAGGCTGATCTGTTGAGCGAGGTAGCTGCCAGCTCTTGGGTCACCTGTGGTATCTTTGAGTCTCTTTGAAAGTTGTTTAAAGAGACTCAAAGCACCAGAATAAACTGAATAGTACGGTCAAATCGTACATCATTTTACCCTAAACTCGCAAATCAAGTAGTATAGCTGCATTTTTGGTATGTTGTTTAGACACCACAGGGCAGTATAAAACCACATTTTGCAAGCAAAAAAAAAGTTGTGTTAGCTGCGTAATACGTGAAAAACCCATTTTTTAGTTTCTGATTTTTATTAAAAAAACCTTACGTTTTTGATATCACAATATGTTATTAAATGTTTAAAGACTAATAAATTTCCAACAAGTTGAGCTAAAATGCATTACCGTAGGTCTCATAGTTTCAGAGATTCGAGACTTTAAAAAGTACTCCTTTTTGTAAACTAGATAAAATTTTGTGTTTTGCTAACGTTTTCGGCTTAATATCGCCTCTCCTAATTATGCTACGAAAAATATGCAATAATGACCTTATAGCGCACTTAATATTCTTTCGTTAAAGGGTAAAATCATGTCAGCAAACTTTGTAATTGAAAATAAAAACGCGTAATTCAAAAGGCAGTAGGCCCGCTATCTAAGTTTTTCGTACAAATCACAAGTCGTGTTGCAAAGCATAATAGTCGTAGCATAAATAGGTGAGGCGATATTAAGCCGAAAACGTTAGCAAAACACAAAATAACGCTAGTTTACAAAAAAAAGTACTTTTAAGAAGTCTCGAATCTCTGAAACTATAAGACCTACGGTAATACATGTTAGCTCAACTTGTTGGAAATTGATTTATCTTTAAACGGTTCCTAACATGTAATGTCAAAAAACGTAAGGTTTTTTTAATAAAAATCAGAAACTAAAAATTAACGAAAATTTCGCAGTTTTTCACGTACTACGTAACTAGCACAACTTTTTTTTGCTTGCAAAATGTGGTTTTATAGTGCCCTATGGTGTCTAAACAACATACCAAAAATGCAGCTACTCGTATACTGCATGCTTGCGAGTCCTTGCGAGTTTAATGTAAAGTTTGACCGTACTAGAATGGTATATTCATATAGTATTAACCTAGCATACTCATAGTTACGAGCACATATTATAGTATGCATTTTTGCGGAAGTCTAATAAGCTCCTAATGTGCCGTGACTTGCGTAGTCGAACTTTATCGCCATAGTTCCTTATCAAACAACGGAAGAAGGTATTTTCACTTAAGGGCCCGGTGTAGATTTAAGAGTGAAAATCGTTAACAATTAATTAATGCATATAAATTGCGATCGTTAAAATAATATAAACTATTGGTATTACAAAAAAAAAATGTAGTATTCAAAAACCGGCCATGTCGGGCCATGCTCAGTGTAGGATTTCGTAGTTATTCAAAAACGGCAAGACCGATTATGTTCAAAAATTGTTTTATTTTAAAGTATTCTAAATTTCATGATTTTTTTGATATGGATCCATGGATCAAAAGTTAGAGGAGGGGGGGACATTTTTTGGACGTTATCAGTATCACCGAAAATGTTGACTTTAGAAAAAAAATCTGTTAGCTCTCATTATTTTTGAAAGACCTATTACATTAAAACAATCATCCCCAATTTACTGTTAGGGGAGGTATCCAAGCAAAAATATTTTTTACTTTTTATTCTACCACTTTGTTGACGTGATTAATACAATATGTGTATATCTGTACCAAATTGCAAATTTCTAGTACTAACGGCTACTGAGCTATTCTGCGGACATACGGACATGACGAAACTATAAGGGTTTCTTGTTTACTACGGAACCCTAAAAAGGACGTTGCTTCATAATATTTTGTATCTAGATTTTTCAACATAACTGTAAATGCCACCTAATTAATTATATAAAATTTTCGGGTTTTGGGAACTACCCACTCTCGGTCTTGATTATTAACTTGTACGCTGATTTGAATACGCTTTAAACTTTTAGATTAAATCAATCACCTGCCCATGTTAATTATACCTAATAGCTATTATCTAACCAAACTCACAGAAGCTTTAAAAATGGCGATAATAACTTCGAATAATTTTAATCACCGCCTGAAAATCGAGACACGCTTGATTCCGACGCTTCGAGTAAGCTACATTGTTAAACCAAGCCAAGGTGTACGTACTCCGAACCCATGTATCTCAAAGGTCTTAATTTGCTGAAACCATACACAGTGTGAGCAATGTGTAACCACATATATTCTGAACTTTGAGTTCTTCCTATTGTTCCTGGAATAATCAATTGTAGGTAAGTGGTATGATGTAGGTAAAGTCAGTTTAATACAACCGTCTTCCGGTCACATCGGTTTCATTTTGTAGTTGGTAGATATTGTACGAAGATGGACATTTGTTTCATAGTCTAGGTTATATTTCTGTCTTTAAGGTATATTTCTATTATATTCATAGCGGGCTTTAATTGAGCGTACTATGGTAAGATTATCCCAAAGTATTATTTCTTAATTTTATTAACAAAGCCGCACGATAACTATAGTTTTATTGTAACCCTTAAGTATTGATAGTATTGATTTGACGCATGTTGGCAACCCTGTTCGCGTGGTAAGTTTCTACCTGCTGCGCAGCTGGACAGGTATATTTTTTTATTTTTATAGCATAGGCGCTCCTCCACTATCTACTACAAATACCGGTCTTAGACCAGCGGCTAAAATAAATAGCTCTCTATTTAGACCTCAGTTGGAGTATTAAATATACCTACTATTCATTTAATTGGATATAATGTATATGTAATCATTCAAGTATTTCGTATATTTGAATATATTGTTCAATTACTTGCCTAAGCTCGTAGTAAGTTTTCTCAAACTTATGTACCTAATTTATGACAGGATGGTAAAATTTCGTCAGTTATTTTCTTTTGGGTTGCATTCTAAGTTTTTTTTAAAAAGACATTATATTTCTAAGTAAAGATAAAAAAAAATACTTATCGCACTTAACTGTTAGGTCATAATTTTCATGATAATATCAAAAAGAGAACCCTTTAAACAATAGAAAGCTTTCGACACACGTACATTAATGAAAGTAATATATACAATATTGGTACATATTGCGTCGCATCGTGTCTTAGAATAAGGTTCTCCACCTTATTACAGGACATGGCTCCTTTCCAAACCGACACCCTCGGCTTGCTAAAGGCCGGATAATGCGCGTCGGAATTATGCAAAAGTCTCACGTATTTCGAGTACTAACTAGTGAGGAGTAAAAATACTTACAAATATTTGTTTTGAGGACAAAAATATGTTAAAATTTTGTTAGCGCAATGAGCATCATATTGTGTCATAATACGTAATGGTGATTTTGCAAGGCATTTATGCGACCAACCGTATCAAAAAGGTAGGTAATAAATAATGATACTTAAAAAAATAGGAACCATGACCAAGAACTATTTAAATGCTACCATAAATATTTTATAACATGCCTCAACTTGTATACATTTTGCTCCTGAATCTCTAGGATGGACCTTTATAGAAAAGATAAATAGGCACCGACAGGATAACGAAGGCTGCAAAACATAATCTCTATAAAATATTTTCATAGTAGGTACATTACTGCACAGGCCGGGATACCAAACTGAACACGCTACCTACGCTAGCGTAAACATATAATTTCTTAGAATTTCTGCAAATTATATGTATACATCAATGAAATATTTACGTACCTACATTATTTCAAACACTATACTGTGAATTACCCGAATTCAATCACAATATAATCAAAGGAGTATTTTATACCTAGTATTACCAGAACCGTTTATTTTGGCTGCATGTCTGAATCCCTAATTTCGCTTACTTCAGCAAAGTGAGCCTTACATAAACGACGTTCATATTTTTAAAGGTGACGCCCCTTTCCTGATAGCATTGCTCTGAAAGCGGCGTATCTCATATCGTACTTGGGTGTGAACTATAGGGGAAGCTCAGCCGTGACATAAATTGTTACGCACTTAATATTCTTTCGTTAAAGGGTAAAATCATGTCAGCAAACTTTGTAATTGAAAATAAAAACGCGTAATTCAAAAGGCAGTAGGCCCGCTATCTAAGTTTTTCGTACAAATCACAAGTCGTGTTGCAAAGCATAATAGTCGTTGCATAAATAGGTGAGGCGATATTAAGCCGAAAACGTTAGCAAAACACAAAATAACGCTAGTTTACAAAAAAAAGTACTTTTAAGAAGTCTCGAATCTCTGAAACTATAAGACCTACGGTAATACATGTTAGCTCAACTTGTTGGAAATTGATTTATCTTTAAACGGTTCCTAACATGTAATGTCAAAAAACGTAAGGTTTTTTTTAATAAAAATCAGAAACTAAAAATTAACGAAAATTTCGCAGTTTTTCACGTACTACGTAACTAGCACAACTTTTTTTTGCTTGCAAAATGTGGTTTTATAGTGCCCTATGGTGTCTAAACAACATACCAAAAATGCAGCTACTCGTATACTGCATGCTTGCGAGTCCTTGCGAGTTTAATGTAAAGTTTGACCGTACTAGAATGGTATATTCATATAGTATTAACCTAGCATACTCATAGTTACGAGCACATATTATAGTATGCATTTTTGCGGAAGTCTAATAAGCTCCTAATGTGCCGTGACTTGCGTAGTCGAACTTTATCGCCATAGTTCCTTATCAAACAACGGAAGAAGGTATTTTCACTTAAGGGCCCGGTGTAGATTTAAGAGTGAAAATCGTTAACAATTAATTAATGCATATAAATTGCGATCGTTAAAATAATATAAACTATTGGTATTACAAAAAAAAAATGTAGTATTCAAAAACCGGCCATGTCGGGCCATGCTCAGTGTAGGATTTCGTAGTTATTCAAAAACGGCAAGACCGATTATGTTCAAAAATTGTTTTATTTTAAAGTATTCTAAATTTCATGATTTTTTTGATATGGATCCATGGATCAAAAGTTAGAGGAGGGGGGGACATTTTTTGGACGTTATCAGTATCACCGAAAATGTTGACTTTAGAAAAAAAATCTGTTAGCTCTCATTATTTTTGAAAGACCTATTACATTAAAACAATCATCCCCAATTTACTGTTAGGGGAGGTATCCAAGCAAAAATATTTTTTACTTTTTATTCTACCACTTTGTTGACGTGATTAATACAATATGTGTATATCTGTACCAAATTGCAAATTTCTAGTACTAACGGCTACTGAGCTATTCTGCGGACATACGGACATGACGAAACTATAAGGGTTTCTTGTTTACTACGGAACCCTAAAAAGGACGTTGCTTCATAATATTTTGTATCTAGATTTTTCAACATAACTGTAAATGCCACCTAATTAATTATATAAAATTTTCGGGTTTTGGGAACTACCCACTCTCGGTCTTGATTATTAACTTGTACGCTGATTTGAATACGCTTTAAACTTTTAGATTAAATCAATCACCTGCCCATGTTAATTATACCTAATAGCTATTATCTAACCAAACTCACAGAAGCTTTAAAAATGGCGATAATAACTTCGAATAATTTTAATCACCGCCTGAAAATCGAGACACGCTTGATTCCGACGCTTCGAGTAAGCTACATTGTTAAACCAAGCCAAGGTGTACGTACTCCGAACCCATGTATCTCAAAGGTCTTAATTTGCTGAAACCATACACAGTGTGAGCAATGTGTAACCACATATATTCCGAACTTTGAGTTCTTCCTATTGTTCCTGGAATAATCAATTGTAGGTAAGTGGTATGATGTAGGTAAAGTCAGTTTAATACAACCGTCTTCCGGTCACATCGGTTTCATTTTGTAGTTGGTAGATATTGTACGAAGATGGACATTTGTTTCATAGTCTAGGTTATATTTCTGTCTTTAAGGTATATTTCTATTATATTCATAGCGGGCTTTAATTGAGCGTACTATGGTAAGATTATCCCAAAGTATTATTTCTTAATTTTATTAACAAAGCCGCACGATAACTATAGTTTTATTGTAACCCTTAAGTATTGATAGTATTGATTTGACGCATGTTGGCAACCCTGTTCGCGTGGTAAGTTTCTACCTGCTGCGCAGCTGGACAGGTATATTTTTTTATTTTTATAGCATAGGCGCTCCTCCACTATCTACTACAAATACCGGTCTTAGACCAGCGGCTAAAATAAATAGCTCTCTATTTAGACCTCAGTTGGAGTATTAAATATACCTACTATTCATTTAATTGGATATAATGTATATGTAATCATTCAAGTATTTCGTATATTTGAATATATTGTTCAATTACTTGCCTAAGCTCGTAGTAAGTTTTCTCAAACTTATGTACCTAATTTATGACAGGATGGTAAAATTTCGTCAGTTATTTTCTTTTGGGTTGCATTCTAAGTTTTTTTTAAAAAGACATTATATTTCTAAGTAAAGATAAAAAAAAATACTTATCGCACTTAACTGTTAGGTCATAATTTTCATGATAATATCAAAAAGAGAACCCTTTAAACAATAGAAAGCTTTCGACACACGTACATTAATGAAAGTAATATATACAATATTGGTACATATTGCGTCGCATCGTGTCTTAGAATAAGGTTCTCCACCTTATTACAGGACATGGCTCCTTTCCAAACCGACACCCTCGGCTTGCTAAAGGCCGGATAATGCGCGTCGGAATTATGCAAAAGTCTCACGTATTTCGAGTACTAACTAGTGAGGAGTAAAAATACTTACAAATATTTGTTTTGAGGACAAAAATATGTTAAAATTTTGTTAGCGCAATGAGCATCATATTGTGTCATAATACGTAATGGTGATTTTGCAAGGCATTTATGTGACCAACCGTATCAAAAAGGTAGGTAATAAATAATGATACTTAAAAAAATAGGAACCATGACCAAGAACTATTTAAATGCTACCATAAATATTTTATAACATGCCTCAACTTGTATACATTTTGCTCCTGAATCTCTAGGATGGACCTTTATAGAAAAGATAAATAGGCACCGACAGGATAACGAAGGCTGCAAAACATAATCTCTATAAAATATTTTCATAGTAGGTACATTACTGCACAGGCCGGGATACCAAACTGAACACGCTACCTACGCTAGCGTAAACATATAATTTCTTAGAATTTCTGCAAATTATATGTATACATCAATGAAATATTTACGTACCTACATTATTTCAAACACTATACTGTGAATTACCCGAATTCAATCACAATATAATCAAAGGAGTATTTTATACCTAGTATTACCAGAACCGTTTATTTTGGCTGCATGTCTGAATCCCTAATTTCGCTTACTTCAGCAAAGTGAGCCTTACATAAACGACGTTCATATTTTTAAAGGTGACGCCCCTTTCCTGATAGCATTGCTCTGAAAGCGGCGTATCTCATATCGTACTTGGGTGTGAACTATAGGGGAAGCTCAGCCGTGACATAAATTGTTACGACGTTACATTATAGTGGGGAGTTTAAGCGATTTTCTCTGCCTTTTTCGTTGCGGTTCGAAAGTTGAAAAGTCATTTTATATGGCAATTTTAATCTATTTTTCTACTCCTTTTTTTTTGCTATACCGGACTTGAAAGCCCTCAATCATTAGAACATATTCATAAAACATAAGCCAAGTTGTGTCCGATCTAACACAACAAAACAAAGTCTGTTCAGACAGATAATTTTATTGCTGTAAAGATACAAGCAATGTCTATCCTTTTTGGTTGCGACAAAGTAAGACTTTTTACAAAAAGTCGTCACAATCAATCGATTTACAGTAAGCTAAAGAACTAGGTATTAGTAAGTAACATTAATCTTTGCATAGTCCTAGAGGTAAATATATCACTTTACGAGCCTTGAAAAAAATACCGGGAATCCGTCCAAATGAAATGATGAAAGATATTTCTGGAAATTAATATTGGTTTCTTTCTCCCAGTAGTATTTGAAATGTAACGTGTGAGAAAACAGAAAATATAGTTTTCATAGTACAAGAAATAAACATTTTCGTCAAAGGAGGTAATTTAGCTAGGTTAAAAAATACGCTATTTTGGGGCTCGTCCCAGAATCTACTATTTATTATTCAGTAGCGTTAATTTATCTTTCGTAATAAGCAAGTTTTTGTACACATTATACAGGTACCGTATTCGATTAATACACGTCAATTAGGTAATAATATTTTCTATTAATAACAGACTAGCAAGTAATGATAGATAGTTAAATACCGTAAACTGGGGTTACATTGATCAATTTTAAAGTTTAAACTGCAATATCTTCTAAAATTAGGCGTAAAAAAATTCAAAAATAAAATAGTAACATGAACTTTTTGTTATCTTTCTCGGTAAAAAAATTTGAAACGATACTTTAAAAATGTATGAAGATAGAAAAATAAAACGTTGTGATCAAAGTTAAACTGACGTTGGGGTTACTTTGATACCTTATATTTTTTTTAGGGTAATTGAATGTAAACCCTTACAGGAGTAATTTCTCCTAAGAAAATAAATAAATCCGTTCACGTTATCAAAAGTTACAACAATTTACGTCGTCGTAATCAAAAACCCTGACATATTATAAAAAACTTCAGTATTCAACTTTATTAAAAACAAAAATCAAACATTGCAGAGAGATCAATCTTCTTATAAAATAAACAATCAAATGGATAGACATACCATAACCAACTACTATACGTAAGATTTTGATCAATGTGACGCCATGTAGGTGATCAAAGACACCCCATTGAATAAAAACAATTGTTATAAGTACTTAGTTTGAATTGAAGACCCCAAAAACGTTATATTTGTATACCTAAACACACTTGTGACAAGTTAATTGTGATTAAGAACCGTTTACCTCACTACCCTTATTGTTAGTTTAGAAGTTATTTTATACACGAAAAATAGCAAAAAGTATACGTAAACATAAACACACGATACGCTATTCTAACGACCGAACTCATTTAAAATGTCTAAACAATTAATAAGGATAACTATCGTTCTTGCCAGAAAAAAAAATATATAGATGCGTTTGGTAACGGAAGATATTCGCGATTAAAAAATAAAAGAAGTTTTTATCAATGTAACCCCAAAGTTCAAAGTAACCCCAGTTTACGCTAGTAAAGATATGTACCTACCTCCCTAAAAGTTTCAGCCGCTAAATATGCTAAGCTCAGTATCCTGGAACCAATACGAGTACTGTACGATTTTGTACTAATACAAGCGGATACTTATGGGACCCTGGGGAACTATGGATAAAAATGTTAATGTGGGAGGTTGGTCGGCACTTTAGGTATAGAGACTAACGTGTCTAGTGCAGCAGATTTCGATAGGTGCGGGAATAGTGTGTGGTGACGGTTCGGGTGCTACTTTGTAATTACTTCATGAAAACGAGGCCCGAATTCCTTTTTGTTCAAGATATCGGTGCCGAGTAGTTTTTATTTCCATCTGACGACGCCTGTGCTGTGGATTTGAGACAAAGAATCGTAAAACTCCTAAAAATCAATATCGACATAACCTACACTGTACTAAAAAGAATTGTAACTTTGCCCAAATTTCGGTCAATGGGCAGTTTGCCCAGAAAGCTGGTGAGTATTTCCACGTTGAATAGGTAATTACCTAAATTTTTCTTGTGTGAAAATAAATAGTCACACTGTAGGTAGTGGCCAAAACTATTTTTAGCCTGCTGTCGAAATCCTGTATTGTAAACGCAGGCTTGGCCCCCACGTCTCAACGGTGGTCTATGCTCCAACGCATCAGTGTTGCCCCATGGGGCCTCTTGCCGTCATCCATAGAAAACTCTAGCTTAAACTTTGGTACCATCGGGGGCATTTCGGATGTTGAAGTTAATGTAGATATAGAGGTGGATCCTTCCTACACGTATTAATGAGAGATATCCCATGGAACTGAGCGAGCTTATACCAGATGCCATAAGTGCCAATTAATTTCCAGGCCTATAGGTAGATAATTAATGTTTTTGAAGTATTTTTACTTGTTGCTGTAGATCCGATCAATATAATTACATATACGGGATGTTCTTCTTCATATTATGCTATAAACTTAAGGGAAGCTTATTTAGGCCAAATATAATTAATTTCTCTAAGAAACTAGTGTTTTAAATCTTACTGTTAGTGAGTTATTAAAAAAATAAATTTAATGACTGTATTCCAACCTTTATTACATTCTAATGTTACTTATTTTACATGTGCCGTCAGTCACCTGAGATTAACTTTAATTTTATTCTTAAGGTTCTCTCACATTTACCATTCCATTTATTTTGTATAAAAACAAAAAAAATCAAACTGTCCAAAAGCCGGTATACCAGACAACTTCTATAAATGTCCCACGTAACCTGTCTAATTTAACGCAAATTGAAACGAACACCCTGTATACATACATACCTATCGAGGATCTATTAGAAAACTATAATGATTTCAATTCATAAACAAAGCAAATATTTTTTAGAATGAACCGATCTAATAGCTCATGGTTGTGTGTAACCTATTGGATATTAAAAGATGCTTCTCTATACATAGCTATCGTTAAATACATACTTTTTGCATTGTAGGTACAATAGGGTGTTGTTAGGAAAAGTTAAATTATTTTCTTCGATTACAGGACTAGTCCACGAAGTCGTTCAAACTTCTAAATTCACTCGTTTATTGAATCCGACACTAAATTGGATTCATTCGGGCAATTAGAAGGAAGCGATGAGTTCTTTTGTTCAGATAGCACCGAATTTAGTTAGGAATATTTGGATTAAGAATTCAAATCAGTGTTGGAATCGAATGTAAATTAATTCGTCGATATCGCAAAGATAGGTACCTAGTTAATTAGTTTGACTTTCGCAAAATCTAGGGTTATCCAACTAACACGGGGTTGACTGGTAATGTCCATACATTTTGAATACTACTATTCGTTCAACCTTTTGTTAGCAGCCTAAGCATGGATTGTTCCTGTGTACCTTTCGTTGTATGTTGCATACACATTACTAAACAGACAACTTTTGATAACGATTGAGGTTAAACAATGAAACCAATGATAAACTAGCCTAAACTAACTATTAATCTAGTATTTTTTGATGTAGGTTTATCAATTGCCAAACTATTATTTTGCACAAGTGTACTTTCTACAATATCTTTGCCGTAAATTATTTTTCATATTTTAAAGACAAACGGGTCTTAATCGCGTAAACTTACGTTTAATTATATCCTGACGTTTCGGGCATGACGTTACACCCGTGGTCGCAGGCAGACTGGCGAGAGAATGTATCAACACCTTCGAGCTGCGCGGGTTTTTCGAACTGCCCGCACTTGATCTTGATTATTCACTTCTAGGCTAGGGTTGTCACTAGGTCTACACACAACACTCACAACATCCAAAGGCTTTAAAATGGATGTTTCACCACGCTTACATTTGTAAATCACGGGATTCCACGCGGACGATATTCCTTGCCCCTCATTTGATTAAAATTCCGATGTTTCTTAATTTCTATAGCTTCACGTACTTTTCGGCTATGATGTATACGCTCGGTTGAGAGGACTTTCGGGTTATGGAGCTCAATCCAGTGGTTAGGTCCGGACTCCAACAAATGCTCGGCCACAGCAGACTTAATAGTTTGACGCTTTTTAACAGCCATGATATGTTCCTTGACCCTTTCCGCTATGGTGCGTTTGGTTTCCCCAATATAGGAACTACCACAGCTACAATCAATCTTATAAACGCCCGGTGTGTGATAAGGTAAAATATCCTTAGGCGACTTTAGATGCCCTGCTTTGATAACGGCATATAAACGGTTGGTATGGAATACTTATTCAAAAGCGTACCTATTTTGTCCGTTACACCCCTGACATAAGGCAAAAATGCTGGTCGCCACGCAACATCTGGATGTTTCTTCCTCAGTGTTCGTCTGGGTTGCCGTCTGTTCATTATGTAGCCATTTCTCTTCAGAACCTCCTGAACGTGCGATAACTCAATTTCCAGAAATTCAGGGTCACAAAGGTCATGTGCTCTGTTCTTTAGAGAATTAACCACAGACTGAAGCTGCCGGGGGTGGTGGTAAGACAGAGCGTTCAAATACCTGTCAGTGTGTGTGGGCTTCCTATAGACAGTGTGCGCCAAAGAACCATCATCTCGACCTATCACCTTCACGTCCAGAAAAGGCAAACTACTTAAGAAACATCGGAATTTTAATCAACATGAGGGGCAAGGAATCTCGTCCGCGTGGAATCCCGTGATTTACAAATGTAAGCGTGGTGAAACATCCATTTTAAAGCCTTTGGATGTTGTGAGTGTTGTGTGTAGACCTAGTGACAACCCTAGCCTAGAAGTGAATAATCAAGATCAAGTGCGGGTAGTTCGAAAAACCCGCGCAGCTCGAAGGTGTTGATACATTCTCTCGCCAGTCTGCCTGCGACCACGGGTGTAACGTCATGCCCGAAACGTCAGGATATAATTAAACGTAAGTTTACGCGATTAAGACCCGTTTGTCTTTAAAATATGAGTGATAATCGTGAAAGTTTAAATCAGTAAATTATTTTTAATGGTAACACAATTTAAAAAAAATCACACAGCACTACTGATTGTACACAAACGTGTTGAGAAATGAATTAAATTATAGTCAATCTTACTGCGACAATGGTCTCAGTAGTAAACAATACTTATCTACCCATAAAGTGCTCAATCTTTTTAAATCTACGTTTTCATATGAACCATAAGATCTACTGCTTTAATTTTACTTTCATATAAAATACACATGTTAGATTAGTTCATTTTATCGGCAAAGCACTTGATCGCGTACACTTACGTCAAAATATTCTAAAAGTTGAAATCAATATACATATATTATGTATCTCTGTTTTATCACAGGCCTATAAAATCTGGTCTTTGGATAGGCTTCCGTGGGGATACAGATCCAACAAGTAGAGTCCCTTTGGACAAATTTGTTGTGTATTATTAGCAAAATAGTATTTTGTAGTAGATACATAGTAGACATAATATCTGTTTGGCATTGAGTGTCTGTTTCTTTTATTAAACGTCAATGATATGTCGGATCTACACATATCGACAGTTCTCGCAATTGAATTATCCAATTGGTACCATGAAATTTGAAAAGCGAAAAATAATGGCATATCTATCAAACCTTGTAGGGTTTTGTTCGATGAACGATTCGTTTTTATGGAAGCTGTGGTTTTATGTGAAAGGGAGTGGGTACTTAGGTATTTACACTAAATTCGTAATTTATGTGAAAGCTATTACTTGTGGCTAATATAATATTATAACAAAAACGATTCTAAAGTACCTAATCAGCGTCACACCAAAAAACACGTATAATAATAATTATATTCTTTATTGTGCATAACAATTTAACAAAACAGTAATACAACAAGAAATAAAAACATAAACAAAGAGTTAAGCAACAACAGGCGGTCTTATCGCTACACAGCGATCTCTTCCAGACAACCTTAGGGTAGTAGAATAATTACGTTAGGAATTTCCCGTAAAGGTAGCATAAACTATGGAGAAGAACTGGTTGCACATCAGTGTTAAAATATATACATAAACATAAATATATACAATTATAACTATAAATACTTACGGCCTTATTCATAAAAATTCCTTGTTGAAGGTTTGAGGGGCCCAATAGTTATCGAGCCGATAAGTCTTGTTGAACGGTTTATAAGAAGTGTTATTCATAAACGCTCAATATCTCTCCGATAACTGTTGAGCCGCTGTTGAACGGATTAGACGCGTTATGTTGGCGCCTTGACAAAATCATAGACAAAAATGTGGTCTCACCGCAAATTAAAAAAAAGTTTGACAGCTGTCTGGCGGGAATTCGCAAATATTTAAATTAAAAAAGTTGGAGATTAGTTTTCCCACCATTTCTGATTCGTGTAATGTTGCATGTAGAGAAAATCGAAACTGCGTAACTACTTACAATAAATCATCGGATATTTATTTTAAATACCTATCTAAATATAATTAAGTATCTCTGGCATCTCTGGATACATATTTAATAATAATCAGATGATTAGACGATATAAAAAACTATACACCAAATCGGACTTTCATACCTTTATCTTTTCTCTTCTGCCTACTTTAAACGCATAGTTATGCACCTGTCAAAAATCAGCTGATCAAAATTTTGGCAGCCATCTTGTTAAATAAGAAGTTATAAGACCGTTATAGAAGGGTCCTCGGCTCTATAACTTTCGGGGAATTTATAGTAGGTTTGAGCGGCTGAATAGCGCTATTGAACGTTTATGAATAACGTTTTTAGCCATCCGGTCAACAACGACCCATCAGCGGGCGCGTAACTTTTTATGAATAAGGCCGTTAAACTATAAAAGTACGTATGTAGGTATAACTAGTAAAAGTTGTAACTTAGTTTATAAAGTTTGTGATAAAAATATATCTCAACTAATATAATTTGTTATTTTGTATCAGATAGTGAAAATTTGGTCAAATTAAGTATTTTATCGGATTTTGGCAAATACCTCATTAAAGCTGAATGTATGATGAACGGTACTTCAATATACCAATAAAAAAAGGAAAACAATTTGACGCTTTCTACCTCTTTTATTCGAACAAACAAACATCTGAGTGCTCACATGTTTCCCAGAGCTGAAATAAAACCCTTTAGGTGCCTCGTGAACAAGGAGAGCTGTACTTTGTACCGCTTCGAATAGGTTCCGTTACGTGACACGAATGGGCCAATGGAGGTGAATAGTCGGATATATGTCACTGGAAGAGATAATTCTGATTTAACCTCTGCACTATTATTAGTTGCAAGTATGATCAGATGTGGTGGTAACGTGTGGTGACGGCAGCAAGAATACACTTTCACTACCCCAACTTTTCCCGCGGGTGTCGTAAGAGTCGACTAAGGGGTTGAAGTGTCATTGACTATTCTTTGATTTCATTGATGGGCAGCTACGTCATCATAGTGGACACGTTACTGTGATCGCCAATATGCTTGCCCAGCGTGGCGATTTACCGCATAATCGACGCATTTACCTCCAAATGAGTCTATACGCATAGTTTGATAGGAAAGGCCTACGTCCAGCAGTGGACTGAGATAGGCGGATGATGTACAAATCAAATGGCTGAGGGTGAGCAAATTATTAGTACTTTATTTATTTCTAAAATCATTACAACGCTCATTTTGGAAATCAATCATTCTCAGTAACGCGGGTAAATTCATCGAATTCGATCTAGTTAAGTAAAATAATGATTTAATGATGTATACTATTTACAAATTCACCGTTGATATTTTTAACATTTAGATTTCACAAGTGCGCATGAGGAAGGGACGGTAAATGTCTCACCACATAGTCTTTAAATGTTATTGCTTTTTTATCTACATAGGTAGGTACCTCATATTTACAAATACGAAATAACCTGATTACAGTAATTACCCATTTTTCGAAGAAGCCATCAACGACTTTTAGCCATATTTATGGATAAATCACAAATAATTTGAAAAACAAAAGAGTTGGTAACTATAGTCACAGCAAGGCTTTTGGCCAAACTTAATGTGTGCATTTTAAGTAAAAAAATAAAAAAATTAAAACAACAAAGATAAAATTCTATTATTATAATATATGCAACTGAAATTCAATCTTGCGTAGTTTTTTGGACACCCAGTACATATTCAAGTCCGTGATGCCCGTATACATACTTGAACATATAAAGATTTACAATAAGTACATAGGTACGAGTAAGCAAATAAATGTGTTACACTATTCACACCCAGGGGATTCGAACCCGATACATATTTCTAGCTTGATAATCAGGGCAGCATAGAAAATGATGTAATTTTGCACTTTTATATCTGTGGGTAATAAAACGCGTCACACTGTGTTTTAGTCACGGAATGGACATTGAAGACATTGCAAAATAAAGTATATCAACGGTGCTAAATCTTTACTTCGCTTACATCAACGTATACCTACAAAAATGTATTTTTGAAATTCTCTTTATTCATAACATATTTAGCTCTATAGGATACAATAGCTAAATATTCCTGCAATAAATATATGCCATTTTATTTCCCAAGCTCATACCATATTAACCATTATATAATTGAAACCCGTGCTTAATACGAAATACCTGATAAAATTTAAACACAAAGAAAAAAAACAAAAAATATCCAATAAAATTGTATGTAACGAACCTATATTATATGTATATATAACAATATTACACCATAAAAGTTAAAGACTTCCGAACGTAGTAACTATCTTGATAATACTTTAGCTCATTTCTGTAATGCAATATTATTGTTTCTTAATTAAATCGTACATCTAAGCAAACAATGAAGAATCTATTACAAAAATAATAATTCGCTAAAGCTAGGGAATTATGACACCACAATACTTCGAAAAGTTACCAACCAAACAAGTTGCAAACAAAGCTGAATTTCTTTAGTCCAAAATTCTGCGAACAATGGAATGATTTTACTCCGAATCTCTGCAAAATATTTGAGCCAAATTGATATCGACATTACTGAAATAAAGCCAAATAAAATACTTAGATTGTTCAAAATTTGACGGTAACTTTTAGCATAGGTACGTGCGGAAAGCAATGCAAAATTGAGTCTGGTATCCAAGTACGAGTAGTCTAGTTGTAGCAAGGTAAAAATATTGGTATTTCTGTAAGTGTCCGGTTTCAATCTAAAAGTTCTGCAGGATTTGTATGGCAAAAGTTATGATTATTAATATCAGCCCATTTCAGTCTACTGCGGGACATAATTATGCCTCTCCAAATCCGTAGTATAAATGGTATACCTGGAAAATTTTAAATACTAAGTTTTCCGTTTAAATACGTGCATAGATGATGCCCACAATCACACGCTGGGCAAGCGAATTGGCGGCGGCAGTTAAGCGTGTCTACCGTGAGGACGCTGCAGCGCATCTGCAGTCTAATAACTGAATGTTCAGAGAGGCACAAACAGAGTTGGGGTGGTTAAAAATATATTCCTACTAATATATTACTACGCAGTATACGAAGACATATATACTGATTTTGTCGACAAAAAATAGGAAATAAGGGGGCTGCCTGATTTTGTTTTTTGAACCTAACCGCAGCAATGAGATCTGTTCAGTTTTCGTCGATGTTTGAGAAATAGCATTCTATCTTGCATAGGATATGCAGTGCCCGCCGCTATATATTTCAATCTCGACAAACAGGAATGCGAATAGTTATGTTGCATGCCTACCTAGGAAGCGAAGCTCTTTGTTCTATCTGTATTAAAATGAGTTACGTAAATACGGGACAAATCTATACCGGACTCTTAAGGCTTATGTTGTGAGTACTAAGCGCCGATATGTATAATAGATATATATTTATTTATTTATTTATTTATTTAAACTTTATTGCACAAAAGTAAAACTTAACGTACAAAAGGCGAACTTAATGCCATGAGGCATTCTCTACCAGTCAACCTTAAGGCAAAGCAGAGAGATTGTGGGCGGTGCTACATCTATCCAGTTAAATAATATGAACAAAAACATATATATCATATCTATACCTACATATATACCTACACAAATATATACACGAACTAACTACATACATACATTAAAATACATATTAATATTATAACCGATGAAATCAACTAAAACAGAAAAACTAACAATCCTTCATTCCGCTAGCAATGAGAGCACGTAAGGATTTCTTAAATATAAATTTACTTGGAGAATTTTTGATACTAAAGGGGAGTCCATTCCAAAGACGCGCCACTTGCACGGTGAACGAATTTGACATGAAGCCAGAATGGTGATGAGGGATAGTCAGAGACATATTACCGGAGGAGCGAAGTTGACGATCGCGAGTGACGCCATAGAACTTAAAGAGTGAACTAAGATAATCAGGAGATTGTGGATCATTAAGAATAGAGAAGAGGGTGCAAAGCAGGCGAATATTGCGTCGTTGGCGTATAGGAAACCAGCCAAGCTGAGACCGAAAGGAAGATATGTGATCGTATTTACGCAGACAGAAGATGAAGCGAATACAGCTGTTGAGAAGGCGTTCCAGCTTATTTAAAAGTTCTTCGTTTAAATCAGGACAACACACATCACCATAATCAATAATAGGTAAAATAAGGGCATTTACCAACAATACTTTAGTACTAATGGGCAAGAAGTGCTTCAGTTTGTTAAGAGAGTGAAGGGAGCCCAAAACTTTTCGGCTGATTTCAGTGACCTGTGCTCTCCAGCTCAGCGTACTGTCCAAAACAACACCCAGGTCCCTGACATTTTCACTAAACCGTATTGGACAACCATTGAAAATTACTGGTGTAATCGTGTCGATATCAAATTTCGCCAGCTGCCGCGAACTGCCGATAATAATGGCCTGGCACTTTGACGGATTTACAAAGAGACCGAATCTTTCAGACCATTGCTGAATATGTAAAAGATCTTGATTTAGCCTACTAATGCACGTTGGAAGGTCAGTCACAGCACACTTCTCGTAGAGTTGCAAATCGTCGGCATAAAGATGGTAAGTACAGCGAAGGTGAGGCGTAATAAAATTGATAAAAGTAGAAAACAGTAGAGGAGATAAAATTCCGCCTTGCGGCACGCCAGTAGCAAGATCACACCAATCAGACAACGACCGGTCCACTCGAACCGCTTGCTGGCGACCACGCAGGTAGGAAGAAAACCAATTTAGAGCCGTTTCTGAGACTCTTAGGTGCTTGAGCAGGGCAAGAAGAATGTCATGGTCAACAGTATTAAAAGCGTTGGAAAAATCTATAAGAATAAGTACTGTGACCATTTGATCCTCCATGCCCCGCCTTATGTCTTCTGTCACCTTAAGCAGCGCAGTGCAGGTACTGTGACTTGGACGAAAACCAGACTGGAAGGGACTCAACAAGTTATGAGTATGTACAAAGCACGAGAGTTGCTTGTGGACTACCGCTTCAGCGATTTTCGATAGAAAGGGGAGAATTGAGATGGGTCTGAAATTGCTGAGAGTGGAAGGATTACTAACTTTAGGTAGAGGAATAACGAATGCTTTGCGCCATATAGAAGGAAAATTGCCTTGGGCCAGTGAGAAATTGATTATGTCAGCTATCACAGGAAGCACACAATCGAGGATAGACACAATCATGTGACGGCTGACATCATCACAACCCACTGCTTTTGACTTGATAGCTTTTATAATGCCCTTGATGTCGTTAGGGGAAACAGGAGAAAAGGAGAAAGTATCAGAAAAATTGGAATCCAAGGAAGAGATGTATGAAAGAGTACTGGACTTAATATGAGGGTTAACGGAAAGGGCAGATGAAAAATGAGTATTGAGATCATTAAGAGAGAAGGTATTGCCATTGGAATTATTAGAAGATTTGCCCAGGCCAAGAGACTTAAGAAATTTCCAAACATCGGCCATAGAGGAAGAGGACACATTGGAATGAATAAACCGTCGCTTCGCTGTACGTACCATCTGGTTGCAACGATTACGAGCAGCCTTGAAAATAGACCAATTTTCATCAGTACGGTCACGCTTGAACACTGAAAACGCTCGATTTCTTCTCCTCATAGCCATCCGAACGCCCTCAGTAATCCAAGGGGCCGGAGGACGCTTGACACGAACGGTGTGTACAGGTGCGTGCTTGTCGAAAAGCCTCAGCAGGATTTGATAAAAAAATGAAACTTTGACGTCAATAGTAGAGGCAGAGAGCACAGGCGACCAATCTAAAGCAGTTGCATCCTTTAAGAGGGAATCACAATCAACCTTGGCAAAGCTACGCATGTTTATAAGAGCAGGTTTGAATTTGGGAGCCCTTATTTTATAGGATGCAAAAATAAGGTCGTGATGGGAGAAACCTGAAGCTAAGAACTGACCCTTCTTAATAACCAAATCAGGACACGAAGTGATTACGACATCCAACCATGTGTCAGATGTGGCAGTATGATGAGTCGGAGCAAGAGGAAGGAGTGAGAAATTTACCGACTGAATCATGGACCTCAATTTGCGAGCATGAGCCGTATCTCTAGAAAGATCAGTGCAGTGTTTAGATCTCCCATGATCAGGTGATATACATATATGTAGATACCTACTAAAAAAACTGTCCACGATAGTACATCCAACTTATTGATTTTCATACAGTATTGTAACAACACATAAAAATATGTGAAGGAAATAACTACCATTAAAATGTTTCATTTTTATTTTCCTTATTTAGATAGGTATAAAGAGTGTTGCACCCAACAATTCATAATTCTTTCTTGAAATCGAGGGTCTAAGATACAAAACGAGCCGTTAGGGAAGAACCCCAATTATTTCACTGTTACTCATAGTTATCTAGCTTAGGTAATATAATAACCAGTTTATTTCTTACTTAGGTGTCTACATAAGCAAGGAGGTTGGTTGTGTTTTTAATTTATTGACATGAATATTTTCACATATTAGCGTGTTACAAATTTAGTGCACGCCTGATGGTAAGACGATTTTATTTTAGAATTTATTTTAAATTGTTACATAAGAATTGTTTTCCGTCAGTATCAATTATTTTATAAGTAATGACAAAAAAACGAACGTTCCACGACAACCGTTACCATTATGATGAATATGCTCGACTAAGTAGTAATAGGTATATTGTATTAACACATAGTGTATCCACATCATGGAATGATATCAGATACCTACATAAAAACAATGACTGTTAAAAACATATAAGCTAATAAACTAACAACCAAATTAAAATGTATCAAATGAAAGTAGATTTATATGTCATATAAAGCGCTTGAGGTCGAGCGCGTGAAACACACGGCTGCTACGCAGCGGTCCTGGGTTCAATCTACGGCTCGTACCAATGAGTTTTTCAAAAACTTATATACGAGATATCATTTGATATTCACAAGTGCTTTACGGTGAAGGAAAACCCGTATACCTCTGCGTATGTAAAGTCCCAAGAAGTAGGTACTGTGGCAGAGTTGGGACCACGCAAAATAGGCACGTTTGATGTCTAGTTACGGAAAAATAGCCAAATCACAGTACAATACAATACAAAAAAGTAATATTAAAAGGAACTGTGTATTTATCACGAGTAGGCAAGTAATGTTTACTCGATAAATAAAGTAGTCCAACACACTCGCTCTAATATAATATATGTATGTACATCAGAGTCAGTATCACTGCCTTACGGATCGAGAAAACGCTAACGCAAACCTTACTTGCCCACTCATGGTACTGCGCCACGATTTTAGCTTAAAGGCATTACAAATTCTGCGCAGCTTATTCGTGTCTTATCTCGTTGAAGGAGAAATGTAGAAGGTGCAAAATTTTAGTATAAGAGTACACACCGTTAGTTGATAATGATAACCAAGAGCACTGACATACGAGTGTGTTATTACCAACAAATCGGACAAATGTGCGTCATTGTTCGTAATAATATGGACAGGACTCCAAAGTTGATCGAATAATTAATCATTATCATAAAATTACCTATTTGACTTCGGTATTTAAGAAAACCTTTGTAAATAGACCTTAAAGTTTTAAAATAAAGTTTCAAGAAATTATTCGTTTTTTTATTCATTTAACCCTTAATCAAACACGAGTCACACCAAAATTTCATTGGTTTTGGCCCTTAATTTCAGTGAGACAACATTCAAAACAGGTGGGAAACATATTCCCATTATCCGATTAAGGGTTAATCAACTTTGGAGTCATGTCCATATTATTGCGAACATTGACGCATATTTTTCCGATCTCTGATTATTACTGTTCTTTACTACTTGATTTTGGTTGTCATTTGAAAACTTATTTTGGAGTGAAGTGAATGCTGTAGAAAACACAAACATTAATCTTTTTAGTACTTATATCGTATTAAAGACAAAACTTTGATTACATGTAACAAAGCATTCATAAAAAGGTATCTTAAAAGTGTGATTTTAGATAGGTAAGTTAGGTAGTTTCAGTTTACGAGACTTAAATACATGTCAATAGTTTTAAAAATATGAACGTGACAGTAGATAAATGCCTTCACCTGGGTAGTTGGTTATTTTATTGAATAAACTTCGTGTAAAACAAAAATAAACCCTTGTTTCATTACAGTTATAGCAAACTCTGTTGGCTGACAACAAATTCAAATTCGTACGACTTTGGCAAATGTCATACGCATATTTTAATGAATTTTAGTCTTCTGGCATACCTTATACGTAATTGTCAGCGGGGGTCAGTTATACTTAAATATTGCTAGTATTGTAACACGACGTGTATTTTTAACCAAAAAATAATTAAGTACACTTTCTTCTCGCTCCTCGCTTATTGTCGCCTATTTATTTATTTATTTATTTGTTTATGGGCTAGGTAGCAGATTGTGAACTATTTCACTTAAAAGCTAACATAGTTTCGTTAAATAATATTAAATTCACATTCCAATAACTACCAAGCACAACTTTGTAATGACAAATAGAATATAATAATAAGTATTAATTTAACGCTACAAACTAACGAGACTTTTATTACAAATTATTGAGATCATAAGAGATCGATTAATAAGGAACAAACTTAACGACTAGACATATTCTTCAGAGATCGTATTAATTGGTTTAGATTCAAACAAAAAATATCGACATCATTACAAATTTTGTTATAGGAGGTACACATACGAGATGAGGGGCTGTTTTGACTGGCATTATTACTGGCTGGTTAGGAATTGTACAGGATTACGACATGGCTTGGGGTACACTCGAAATTGTAGATTGCTAACTATATCGGAGTCTATCTTATTATTAATAATAGGTACTTGTTGCGCTGGGTACTTTCGGGTATACCTTCAAATATTGATCCTATTTGTGGTGCTTCCAGAATCTCGCTTTGAGAAGGTATTCGAAGTAGAAAACAATATTCCGCTTGAAACTTAAATAATTCTTGGGATTCAAAAAGAAACTTTAGAACAGTCTGTTGAAGTAATAAAGTTTAAAGCGAATCAGGAATTTAATGCAAAATCTGACAAGGGAAATTTTGTCCACCTGCAAACAAGTTGGCGGTTTCATTTTATTTTTGGAAACTTGTGGGTTTAATTTTCATTGTAATGTTTACCTACCTAGACATATATCGTAGGAATGTTTTTAAAGTATTAGAGGGAAAATGGTTTGATTTTAATTCGTTTTTTTTTCTGTATACATAAATAGGTACCATTCCTTTATTTATTCATAATAATAAATACAAATTTATGGCACAAATATAATTGCGACTTTCTTGTGGTCAAAATACACGTCCTTAACAGGTTACATGTTTTGATATTATACTCTATGTGGTACACCTCGATAGAATTTGTTCGCTTCTCGACGCCTTCACTTTTGGCACAGTCTCTAACACGTGAACGTCTAACTGCGAACTCCCTTATCAAAGAAGTTTAATCGTGGAACTGTAATAAAAATAAATAAGTATCATAAGAAATGTATATACTTACTAATCCACCTAACTAAGTGCCACGGTAAGTTCAATCAAGGCCTATTTTCAATTGTTCATATACCTATTTGTAAATATCAAATACGCAGAAAACAGCTCAGAGTATGGAACAAAATATTTCTGACAAACAATAAAGAATCCGATCGAGAGTCCTCAAGTTTCGTTGGCGAATCTGAATCCGTCCTTCGATACTGGCTTCGTCACTTAGTTGTCTGCCGATAGAAAATTTTGTCTGTAAATTCCTGGACAAAACGTTTCGTTTGTGAGTGTTTTGGCGATAATATCTTTAGTGACTAGGTATGCGAACGGTTCGCCAACAGTAGGCAGAGTTTGTAACAACCAACTGGGCTATGGAGACCGTTGTACTATTATCTATTATCCCTTATAAAACACAACTCTGAATTATTAAACATTTTTATAGTTGCCGATTTCTAAGAATAACATTTGATAGTTTAGAAATGAGCCTTATACATATGTATAACGTTACGACTATCGGAAAAATGGAAAGTCTTACACTCATAATATATTTAAAAAATATATCTATAACGGTTTGAAGTTCATTCTTAGAAATCGGCAACTATAAGTAAATAGGTACATTACGGTAACAGAACTGTTCATTTTGTAATGGTAATACCGTTATTTTTATAATTATATATCATTTTAGTACGTTAGCATTAAAACTTCAGCATATAAATTTTATTTTAATAATTAGTACCAACAGATGTACACAAATTAATGTGAACAAATATTATTTTATATTCAATATTACAGCCACTGCACTGGTACGCCGATTGACAATCCGGCAATTAAATCATGTAATATTCATTGAGTAATTTTCAGTCGCGCTTTGAACTATACATTCATTAAAAATGTATTTTTAATTAATAAATGCAAATGGCATAAGGGCTTTGGTTGATGAAATTTTCTGACAATTGTGATAGCATAAGCGTATTACAATAATTGCGTGGGGGTATATTATATATCGATACCTTTGGGTTCAATTGTCGTAAAGGACATTTTGGCGAAAATGAGTTATATATACAGTTTTGTTCAGAATTTCAAGCGCTATCGATCTGTATAGTTAAAGTTTCGATATCTCTTGAAAAGTTGCCTTTACGACCAAGATTTTCTACTATGAACTTGCAAAAATAGCTTAGCAAATGGGGCGTAAATATCAAGTCATTTATTATAAATAATTATCTGTGTCGTAAAGGAAATGGACAAATAAAAATAGTGTCGTAAGTGACCTAGTAAGTTATGTGTTGTCCTTTACGCACTTACTTTTTTACGATTACTTTCTGTAGTTCTATGGCCAACTTGGGCTTAAAGAACAAGTTTTCTCTTCGTCGTCCTTTACGACCGGCACGAAAAATTAATTCTTATATTTCTTATACAAATACTATTGAATGATCAGGGTAGTAAAGGACCGATGTAATTTTTGTTGCTGTTTATTACCATAAATTTGTTTGTACACATACAAACAAATGTATGGGAAATATATTCATTTCATGTCAAATCAACATAATCCACACAACTTTTAAATCTAGGAGGGGACCGCTTTCGTATTCATGGAAATAAAATACACTAAAGGTAATCAGTAAACTGTAATCAGCCACTGTCCAAGTACCTAGTTTATACATATATGTGACAGTAATTCTGAATCTTGAGTAGAAATAAGTAGAAATAAAGTAATATCTGAAGATACTATAATCGTATCTAGGAGTCAAATTCTAGAAATAGGTACAATCTGTGCCTTCAGTACCGGGGAACTTAACCCGTAGGTATTCCTAGTCCTTCTTTCTTGTAAAGTCTTACAATAACTACCTGTGTCACATCACATAAGCATGAACTACTTGAACAGTTGCTTATTAAACTTTACTATTACCATTACCTGGTGTTTGTTCTTTACATATACCTGTACACCTGTCACTGACCGTTTATTTATCGAAAATTGATGATGGGCAGCAGCAACATGATAATGGACACAGTACTACGATCGCCAACCCACTTGCCCAGCGTGGCGATTATGGGCATTTACCTCCTAATGCGTTCATACGTATAGGCTAAGGAAAGGCCGTTGTTCAGCAGTGGACTGATATAGGCTGATGATGACACTACGAAAGCGTTCTCCTGCTAGAAGTAATAGCTTATACGTTTAAATTACTATTGAGACAGCGCAGCACTGAAACAATTACTTTAAAATTGTTGCAAAAATGTTGTATATTTTTGAAACAAATAGTGTTTGTTTCAAAAATATTTATTAATTCATACATATAAGTTGTTTAGTTCTTTGTTATGACTAAATATTTATAAAAAATATACTGCAACTCTAATTCGACTTTCATTTGCCATGTTTCCTACGTTTTAATAAATGTATTAAATGTGTTTTGAGTAAATTAAGCGGAAAACAGTCGCTATTTGTACCATTTCACCTACATTTACGCCCCAAATTTGTAAGAAAATTATCTAAGACCGTCATTTACGACCCTATCAACTCTAATTGCTCAAAAAAGTCGTGGGTGTAAAGGATATACATAGCATTTTGACGGGTCCATATTGGCACTTATACAATTTTTTCTTCGAATATTTTTACTAATACCGTTTTTTACTCATAATCATCATTACTCCGAAATTTTTTTCTCATACTTTTTTTCTTACTAAAAATTATACTTCTACCTACAATGTTCATAGCGATTTTTATTTCGAAATTTTATCCTCCTAAAGTCGTCAAGTAGATTAATCTATACTCATAAAGTTATTTGAAATAAATTGTTTATTTATAAACATTTTCCCATTAGGTGCACTCTGTTGTGGTATAATTCTTTTATGAATAACATAAACTATGTAGTCATAATGGGCTTTGTGCAGAAACTGTTGCGACATACTCAACTTTAGCATATTTCTTTGTGGCAGATTTCGAGTTGTTCGAATATTATTCGAGCATAATTTCGATGCTCCTATTTATGATGAGGCATAATCTGGATGTGCATTAAAAGTATCGGCATAGTTATTTTTAGCATAACAGAGAAGGAATAATTACAACCTCTCAATATAATCGAGGAAGTAGTAATATTCTATAATAATAATAATAATAATTAAGCCCTTTATTTTCCAATAGTTCACAGAATAGACTATTAGAGTTAAACAATGTTTGTAAAATTTTATACATGCATTTTTTTTTTACTTTTTTTTTTTTTTTTTTTTATATACTATTGGATGTCCATTTCTGAACGTAGGCCTCCTCCATCGTATGCCATATTTTTCTGTATATTCTATACATTAATATTCTATACATTACTTACTGTGTTACTGAGCTGAGTACTTTCTAGGTTGCTAAAAAAAAAATAACCTCGAAGACTAAGGCGGGAGCAAAGCTCCCGCCTTAGTCTTCTAACCTAACCTATCCGAGTCGGATCTGCCCCGGAAGGTTTTGTTCGCTCGCTTCGCTCGCTCACTGCAGAAATTTTCACCCTCACAGCAAATTCTGCCTGACGAAAAAGGCAAGTTATGAACATGTGGCTACATGCCCAAAAAAAAACGCAAATCTAATTTCTGTCTTATGACACTCGGCGTAATTAATGATATGCCAAGATAGTTTCGGACAAAATAATATTCGAAATATTGTTATTTAAGCCAAGTGATGTTTCTGTCTCATTAAGTTGATGCCAAAATAGATTATACCAAGTCTGTTATGTCCTAAGCGTTTCGGACAAAAAAAGTTTAGAAGGAACCCGTTTAGTACAGTACCTACTCTGCCACAACCTGATTTGTGCAGGTAGCTAGTTTACAGTAATAGTACGATTTATATTTAATTAAACAAAAATAATTCATACATAAAACCAGTATAGATAAAAATAAATACCTATAACATTAGAATATATAGCATAAAATAAGTATAGTGAAAAATTATATAAACATAAAAGTTAGTACTAAAAATATGTATGAAAAACAATATTATGAACATAAATAATTCTATGTGATGATGATTATGAACAAAGATTATTCTAAATACCGATCATTATGAAGTTAAATTGTATAAGAAAAATTTTCGGAGTTCCAATAATCTAAGTTGCAATTTTATAAATACTTTGGCGCACCCCATTTTGACATGTCCTTTACAACATCTAACTTCTAAGCCGTTTAGCTTATCACTACGATTGCTACACCAAGTCAAAGATACCAACAATCTACATTGTTTTCATATACACGTCACAAATATAGGTCAAAAAACAAAAAAGTTATTGACAGTTTTCTAAAAAAAAATTGTTTTTTGCTTCTCCTGAAAACCTGCATTTTGTCCTTTACGACAATTGAACCCAAAGGTATCGATATGTGTTCGTAGCACGATCTCCTGACACAGGTAATCATTTTACTTACTAGGAGATCGTAACAATGTATATATATTATATTGTATTTGTTTGAACGCAATAAACGTTTTTTATTTTCATTTTCATGTGTTGAAATATTCTCGTTAATAATTTAGTAAGTAAGGTGTACAGTTCCATCTTTCCCCACCTTACCTACTTACTTCAAATAGATTTTACTAAGATAATATAACTAGGGTTTGCTATCCGGATATCCGAATTCTGCAGATGTCCGCTTATTGTTGGATCCGGATCCAGCGGCTGTACGGATCCGGATAGTTCGAATCCTACAAATCTATAAAATAGGACTTCATATTTAATTGTGGTGAAATTATCAGTAATAAAGTAAATTTATGGTAGATCACTTAAGAGCTAAGATCATAAATAATTTTTAGCTAAAATGATGGTAACTGATGTATCTTGAACTTAACTTGAAAACTAGTTATGTGGCAAGGGAGCGCTGGGCTCTGGCAGCTTAGCCTTTGGCCTCGTGAGCTAGAGCGCCTGTGAGGAACGCTTTGGGCCTTCAGCCTTACGCGGAACTGTAAAGGATTGAAACGAATTCATTTTCGCGTTACATTAATTTATTGTGTTGTATGGGAGCGCTGGGCTCTGGCAGCTCGGCCTTCGGAATCACGAGCTGGCACACCTCTGAGAAATGCTTCGGGCCTTCGGCCCTAATTGGAGCTCGGCTTTTGGACTTCGCAAGGGATGGAAACGAACCTATGGGCCGTAGAGTGTCGCAGTAAACCATAGTATAGCACGGGAGCGGTAGGTTATGGCAGCACGGCCTTCGGCCTCGCAAGGCGGTACGCTTGGGTCTTCAGCCCTACGCCGAGCGCGGCCATTGCGGTCTTGAAGCTTCGGCTTGTTTAGATATTGAGTTGTTGTTTAGCGTTCAAAAGCTCTGTTTTCCCGCAGCACGACCTTCGCCTTCGCGTATTGGTTTTTGTCGTTGTAAGACGTGTTCATAAAATGTTTGCCGCATATTTAACAAAAAATATAAGCTAAATTAACAATTATTTCCCAGGCTGCAACTATATTTCTCCATTTAATTAATGAAAATAAAACAAATCTGACAAAAACCATTAATTTATTCGTAAAATTAGCAAAATTGTCCGGATATCCAGATCTGCTGATTTTCCATATCTGAACTACCCGGATCCTGAAAATCGACGAATCTTGGAAATCCTGAACATAGTTAGCCAGTAGTAGTCGTTGGTGACCTAAAATTATAAGTAATAGAAATGACAAAATGGATGATTTCTCTTGGGCATCAAGATATTTTTAACTTACGAATTTATTTCTAGAAATGGACTCAGTTATTTATTTATTTTCCTTAAACACTAAAAGCGTAAGTTCTTTGTAAATCAGTGTAATATGATATCACACATCACACGGACCTCTTTAGCCTCTTGTAATGACACTCTGATTGCACCGCGCATTTGCATGAGTTTGCCGTGTGGTTGATTCGCTATACTCGTTATGCAAAAGGGATGAACCGCAGCGTCCCTTGACAGCACTAATTAGTGGCAGCCATGTATATGTCTTGAACAGACCTTTGCTAACATGTATAGCGAGCGACACATTCTAATTTACATACATTCACTTTTGCCCTTTGCCTAATAGGTATGTGGGAAATCCAATAAGATATCACCTTGAAAATTACTTTGATAATTCATTTTCATCAAACCTAGGTACCTACTCGTAGATAACACTACGACAAGGTCAGATGGTATTGTGGATAATAATCGACGATATTATATGACTAGTTACATAATATATTATTACGGATACATATAGTTTTTTACTTAAACGCTTACGTAGAAAACGTTTTGTGGTTGTCACTAAAATGTGGAATTTCATAAAAACATCTCACTTTGTCGCTTAACCTAATAGTAGAATTGAAATAGCACGTATCGCTAACTATTGGCAAATTGCGATGTTTTTACTAAACCGCTCACAAAATATGTGACAACACCGGGATTGCAATTCCGGAGTTATATCAGCTTTGTAGGCATGATCAGGGCCAACTAAAGGACAGAGCCTGTTTAAAATGTTAGTATGAAGTACCTATAAAATAATTACATTACATTACTATTAAATAGGTACCCTAATCTACTTGTTTTATGTTTTATTTAGAGAACCAGGGTGCTTAGACTAGTTACCAATCGCTAACGCTTAATCGGCAATTGTAAACGAAAGCCAGTTAACTGTCTTTTGAGATTCTGTTCCGTTTGAGATGGGAAGTTGATACTATACCAATAGTAGGTTTCAAAATATAATTATATCAAAAAAATTAAATGATCCGAGACATATCTTTGACAAATCTACTTAACACTTTACTTTGTTTAACGACTGTTCCAAATTAATGGGCCTATTCAGAATCGATCGAGATAGCGCCCGCAACTCGGTGACAGCAATTAGCATTGGACCCTTTATCTCCATTGTTAGCTTTGAGTTATGATCGTTCCGTTATCGTCACAAACGGGATATTTGTGGGCATGTAACATGACTAGATGCTGATTGAAGTCACCGCTCTGGGAGCCTAAAATGGCAAGTGTTACAAACCGATATTCTGACTAAGACGGAACATGGTAACGAGAAAACATGATGCTCCGGTATGCGGCATAAAGCAACGTTCTACGCTATGCTAACAGAGCAAACTGCCTATGGCCTTTATATTTTAACAGTTAAATTCTGCAAATGTATACCTACTACATATAGGTATAATACCTATATAGGGTGCTCGCGAGGAATTCCTGAGCATATTTAGAATATTTAATGTTATATAAAATATCCTGGATTCGGCTTGGTTCCAGAGATAATTAACCTTTTTTCGGAAAAAGTTTTTCGACATAACTCGTCATAAAACTTCTTTTTGATTACAATGCTACCACAATGTGTTCTAATATTACCACACCTTTTGCCTGACAATCAACAAATAAGAATAGACTTGACGAAAAAACCTGTCCCTAAAAAAACATTTAAAAAATTAATTTTAACAAATTGTTGTTATGATAAAAAGTATTGGAAATGTTAAACAGTATTCAAAAAGTCTAAAAAAAAAGAAAAATATATTTTTTTTGTGGAATTTGACATTAGGTCTCATAATATTTTTTGTTTATTTTGATGTCTAGAATGTATAGTTAAAATCTTGCGGTTTCCTCGCGAGCAACCTGTATATTACTTGAGCCCTTCTCTGGTGTTGCAGGTATTCATGGCGGGTGGTGGTAGTCACTTACCATCAGGTGATTCGTTTGCTTGTTTACCTCCTATTACATAATATATATGCCTCAAACGTATTTTAATTTGTGAATGTTAGCCTGATTTGTGTATTGTATTTTTAAGCGTTTTTTTTTGTTTTTGTCAGGTTCAAATAGCATACTCATTCCACCTAGTGTTTTCACTCAATATGTACATGTACAACATGTTTCAAACAATATAAGTAAAAACGATATTTACCTAAGAACTAATGTTTTCGTAATGGGTTTTTGTAATATTTTCTTTATAGTTAAGTACAATAAAATATTACCAGCCGGTATCGCCCGTAAGTAAAAAAAAAAACGTTTAAACCAGAAAAAAAAGAAAAGAAAACGGATGCCATTAGCGAGAACCATTAAAATGTTTTTGCGATTGTGTGGCATAATTGTTTTATGTAAGCCTATATTTTATTTCTTCGTATAATTTAAATAACACAATGCATGCATTTTTTCGTTTTTTTTTAAGTATCGTAATTTTATTTTCAATTTGTGTTCCTAGTTTTTGAAACAAAATTGACACATCCCTATTACTTATGTAGGTTCAGTTAAGCCTAAATAATTTACATACACTCCTACAAATAGTACACCTTAAGCACATGTGGCTGTGAGATATCGCGCATTGGGCTTAAATTTAATATGTTCAGACATTTTCAAATAAAATCATGTATCTTCGCCGTCTGCTAGTTTCTAGCAAATTTGAATTTCATGAGGCAGAGTTACGTTTCACCCGGCTCGAACATTAAATAACTTGCTAAGCAAACGAATAACTTTCATGTTCAGTTGATAGTTTGCTGTATGATACATTGACTAAATGATTTTACTGAATTATTTAAACGATAATATTCTATCGGCTTTAAGAATTGTATAGGGCGGGTGTTTTTGTTAAAAAGGCCATTTTCGTATTTTTATTGATGGAAAAAATATAAAGTTTATTGTGGTCAAAATTAATTTAAGCTAAAATAAAGAACAACGTAAATTTGGACATAAATATCCGTTACAAAACCATGAGATAGGAAAGTTACAATTTGAAGCTATATATTAACTGTATAATATGATCAACCATCCAATGGATTAAATTATTTAATAATGCATAGTTTGTCCAATGTATAATTTGATTAAATGCGATACTCAGGTATAATAGGACATTGAGTAGGTAGTTTACATATTGCATTATATTGGCAAATACCAATTCCAGCTAATAGCCAGGCTGAGGGTGAGTAATGGTTAAAATATAAATGATTTCACATTTTATTTACATTTTATGCAATACAAACTTACATAATTATCATTGAGAAGCTATTGTCCAGTTCAAACTCATCTTTTACACTCAAATCTGTAACAAAACTATGAATTATAATTTTGCAATATCAGTATTCGTTTTTTTAGATGATGGGTGTTTTTTATACTTAGGTCGTTTAGAAAGTAGAATTCATCACCTATAGTTTCCTTCTATGAACAAAGGTGTTTATAATAATGATTCCTTTAAGTGTCATAACAATTGAGTTTCACACCGTTATTATCCTTAAGATTGGATGTGGTGATTACATTGAAGGTCAGAAATTCAAAAGTATAGTACTTTTGAATTTCTGCCCTTGTTTGAAATAACGATTACAAGATTATTAATTATTATTCATAATTTTGTAGAATATTATCACTGCAAATCCTGATTAGTCAGACTATTAAATTGCTATAATAGGTACGTTAGAAATATATTATTATGATTCATAACAGTATATACGTTTTATTATGCGCAAATAAGTGACTAGGGGTCGCAGTTCTAACCTAACCTTACCCAATTTTTTGTAAGCCAGCCAGTTTTGTCTAATCTAATTTTCTTTCAGCAGGTTTCTATGTAAGGAGACGCAGTTCTAACCTAATCGACTTTTCTGTCAACCAGTCAGCTTTTGAAAGGGTTCGTAAATCTAATGTAATCTACTTTTCTATCAGCTGGGAGGGTTACCATGGCGTAGTAATGCCATTCGGTTTAGGTCGAGAGAAAGGGACAAGGCTATATGAGTCGTATATCTCTGTCCCTTTCCCTGAACCTAACTACACTGAATCGTATTAGTACGTTATGGTAACCCCCCTGGTCTTTTTTTATACGGGGTCGCACTAGTTCTAACCTAACCTACTTTTCTGTCAGCTAGCCAGTTTTAAAAGGGTTCATAGTTCTTTCTAACCTAATGTTCTGTCAGCATATAATTATGCTCTAAAAATATGGTCATAAATCTTCCAAAAATCGAAACAATAGGTTATGGGAATGGAAGGGATGCCCTCTTACTTAGTAACTTAGAAGTATCCCTGCGTGTTATATCGTCATCGTGTACCTACCAAGTATTATTAATTACAAATTGTTTAAATGTTATTGTGACGTAAATAGATTATTCACCGGTAAAAAATTATGTATAACAAGTTACTGCTGTTTTAGTTCGGTAGCAAAATGTCGTCTAAATAACAGACTTGCTGAGTGTTACCCACATACCGCAGTGATCCAACTTATTTCATCAGTATTTAATAATTATACATTTATATTGATTTAAAACAATTATTTAATTTCAATTAATTATAAAATACGGATTTTATCGCAATCAATTAACAATGTACGTCGCAGTGCTTGGCGTGCTTGCTTACCTTCTCGTTCCATCCATCCTAATATCAAAATTGTCCGAATTATTTATAATTAGGTGTAGGTAGGTAAGATCGTACAAAAGCGTGCATTGTGCGACTGGCCTTAAGCCTAGGAAATCATAAATACATTTCTAATGAACATTAAAAGACCTAAAAATACAAAAGCATTTCAACCGTAATTCAAATTCAAACTACTGTTAACAAAATGTTATTTTAACACATTTAATCAATCCTGCTGAGTTCAGAGGTTCCGAGCACAAATTACAATTCAATTTTGAATAATTCATGGCCCATTCTAATGTTTCCGAGCATTACAAATCTATGTTGTTCTCTGATTCTATCGATTTTGTGATAGCTCTGTGAAGTGGAAATAAATAATTTCACAAGCCATAAATGAATATATTTTAGTAGGTATGTATAATAAATGAAATAACAATAGCCAACCTTTGTTTTCTAATCGCAAACTATGCTACTTTTTTTTCCAATGCATGATAATCGTTTGGCAGTAGTTATTTAAAAAAGATTACTACTAATGAGTTTATTTTGCAACATAGTCATTAAAATTAAAAATTTAAAGCTCCATTGTATGATGACTTCAAACCCATAGAGTAATCATAACGAAAACTTTTAGTGATCATATACCACAATACTTTATCATCATCACCATCATCAGCTTTACCACACGATTTGCAACGTGATAGGAATTAATTCCTGGAAATAATCGAATTATTTTCTTGTCTTAATTTAGTATAACATTCGATAGAGCGGGAAATTTGCAGGTATATAGGTACCTAACTCAATTTCATCATTTTGGCGGTTACATTCATTGATATTACAATTGACGGTATTATTCAAAAAATAGTCGCGTTTTGTATTTTTGCTACTTAGCTTTGAAGTTTAGGAGTCTTACTTAATAGATAGATAAGTACAGTCGCAAACTGAAGAGATATGAAGGGGAACATGACTAATCACGAAGCCCAGATATCTCCATCCATCACTATCGAAACGTGATGTGTCATACTCCCAACCCTCATTCCGTATCTGTGATTGAGAGCCTATGAATATCAGAAGCGTTATACATATTTATGGATAGTGAGGAATTTTATTATATTTCCAACTTGGATAATGATAGTGACCTTCGTTTTACAGACTGAACGAAAATATTTTCCAAAGGTGGTGGAGTGTTGATTACTTTTATTAGTTAGTGTTGAAGTGAATATGTTTCGCTGATTCTTATGTAGGTAAGCTATTATCGTGACAATTGAAATCGGTAATTGTTTAATGGACATCTTTTTTTGGTTTTTGGTAATATAAAGTTTATGTGGACGTATGGATAGTGAGGAATTTTATTATATTTCCAACTTGAATATTGATAATCACCTTCGTTTTACGGACTGAATGAAAATATTTTCCAAAGGGTGGTGGAGTGATTTATTTGGAGGAGTGTTTTATTACTTTTGGTGTTGAAGTGAAGATGTTTCGTTGATGTAAGCTATTACCGTGACCATGGAAATCGGTAATGGTTTAATGGAAATAGTTTTTTTGGTAATATAAAGTTTTTGTGGATGTATGCATCCACAAGAACTTTGTCTTAATTTATTATATCATAGTAGATTTTTTTAAGTAATTCGTTTTTTCAGCCACTTTTCATTTGTGTTGTCACTTTCGTTAATATCAAAGTAATCTGCAATTCAATTAATAATGAATGAAGCATAAATATTACATTTTAAATATAACAATATAATTATTATACTTTGTTATATAAATTGTGTATCTAGTTTCAATCAGTGGTGTTTATTTGGTTGGAGAGGTGTCAGTAGTGTCTGCCTGCGACCACGGGTGTAGCGTCATGCCCGAAACGTCAGGATATAATTAAGCGTAAGTTTACGCGATCAAGACCCGTTTGTCTTTAAAATATGAGTGATAATCGTGAAAGCTTAAATCAATGTAGGTGTCAGTAGGTAGATAAGAAATAATATTCTGTTAATACTTCAATTATCAAAATATCTAAGCTCAGGGTGCTTAGAGAAGTTGCCAATCGCTAACGCTTAATCGTCAATCGTAAGCGAAAAGCAGCTAACTGTATTTGTCACACTAATTTGAAAGAGTGACAGAGAGGGAAAACTACGATACGCTACTAAGCGCTAGCGATTGGCAACTTGGCTAAGTATCCTAGAATGTCCAGTGATTTGGTACTTATCCGATCTTTATACAAAGCGCAATAACAAAGAAAAAAGCTCGTCAATAATGTGTTTGAGCCTTCTAGAGTTGAATAAATTAATAAACCGGCCAAGAGTATATCGGGCCGCGCTCAGAGTAGGGTTCTTTTGTTATTCAAAAAGGCTGAACTGATTATGTTCGAATTAAATTATTAATTTTAAAGTAATATCGAAGCATGTTTTTGGACCCAAAGATCAAGTTAGAGAGGGGGGGATTTATTTTTATTCTGGAGCGGTTATCTCCGAAAATATTAAATTTTGACCCGTGGGCCCAGACAATATAAAATAAAAAAATGTTTTGCACATAATCGGCCTAGCTGTTTTTGACTAACTACAATACCCTGCACCAGAGTTGGGCGTAATTCATTCCTTTTGGAATTAATTACATTCCAGTAATGAAGATTTCTCAGTAAAGGATTTTCTAGTATAATCAAAATTACTATAATGCTGCACTATGGTTCATTCCTTTGGGATCGGTATTGTAATCCGCTACTGTAATATTGAATCCTCCGTACTTAATGTACTTGAGTAATCTGTTATAAGTAACAACGTAATTTTGTTACTGTTACTCCAACAAAATTGTTCTTGATTTATGTCATTCTAGTAGTAGTAAGTATGGTCTAGGCTGGTTTTTTATTTTTATAATATTCATCGATAAGACCCGGGAATCGAAACCATGTAGCCCATATAATTATTATAAGTTATATCCAAATAACTATAATCACGTGGTGTGATGATACGATTTTGAATGAAAATGTCTCAACATTAGAAAATAATTTGAAAAACTTGCGAGGCAAAGGGTACTAGCTCTTAGGAATCAATTAAAACATTAGTCATCCTTTATTAGTGTTTATCCTCGGTTTTTGAATTTTATTAAACTATTACATTTCCTGGGTCCTTTACAATCCTAGTAAGTACAGTCAAGGGTATAAATATATATACACTTTTTTACATATGTCTGGAACATAAGGTCTAAAATTGTATAGGTATATATTTATGCCCCTGACTGTACTAGTAATTATTTTAGAAACTCAAGTAGTTTGAATCCATGAATGAACGTGCCAGAAGAAATTATGTCGAACGCAACACAATATTGAGTTTGCTGAGCCATTTACGGGAATTCATGCGTCAAAAATATAACAAGTTTCCCCACGTAAATACGTACCTACATAATATTTTAATCTGACGCAACGTCAGGATTTATGTTTATATGTCACTCGTATATACGTATCGTATGCAAATATATTAGGGGTTTGCCGTTATTAAAAACTGGGAAATTTACGCGGATTAATACTGTAAGTCACGCATGGGCTTTGCAGTCACTGGTAACAGGTATTGTAGATACGTAATAAATAACGCTGATAAATACCTAGTACTACTCGCGTGTACCTAATACTTATTTTTAGAGAAATCAAGTTATTTTGTTCTTTTAACTAATACTTACTTATGTATTAAACTATACAATCCATTTACCCATACCTAACAGATAAAATTATAATAATTGTCATTTTAACTTATTGAACTGGTTGATGTAACTAAAGACCGAAGAGCTGGCGACTTCCTCGCACAACGCATCAGTATTGCGATACAGCGAGGAAATGCCGCCAGCATCCTCGGTACAATGCCACAAGGGCCAATCTTAGATATAGGTTAGGTTAAGTAGATTGGTTAGATTTAATCTATGTACATAAATTGTAGTCTTGAAAATAAATATAATGAAAAAAAAACTTATTGAAGCTTTACATTAGTTTTATTATATTTATAAAATATTTATTATGTTAGTGCACTATCCTACAAATACTAATAAACTACCTATTTTTAAGTATAATTACGTAGTGTATTATAATTTAACATATTATTATGTTAATAAATTGAAGAAGTTCCTCA